>JANRFK010004440.1:2479131-2490004 GCA_030068395.1 Apalone spinifera | reverse complement strand
TGAAATTCTGAAAAGGGTTCCTCGGCCAAATAAAATTGGGAAACACTGGTATAGACGATGTCCAAGAAAAGTGCCTCCAAATTAGTCCCTAAATCCAGAAAAGCTGCCTGAAGGATAGATCTCTTATCAGAAATGCCCAGTCACAAAACAGTAAACCAAGATTAATAAGCTAAGTAGTGATGTGAGGACTTGACCAGCAGGGGGAAAGTTCAGGTTATTTGTGTATGTATATTTTAAATATATGAATGACTAATTTTATCCTGAAACAGAGAGGGGTCACACACAAGGCATTGTGTTCACCAGGCCTTACCAGGGTGTCTGTCATCAAATGGGTCTGGATCCCCCTTGCGGTACTCTTCAGTTTCCTTCTCAATTAATTCAGACATTCTAGGGAGGGAATAAAAAAAAAAATCCAATCAACATGCCACAAGGCTTTTCTTTCCCCAAAGGACAGCTCCTAAGCAGTTTATTTGCCAAATACTATAAACCACCCAACAATCCCCACTCAAATGGTTTCTGAGAGGCACCAGAAAACTCCAGGCATCCACTGGATACGTATAAGAGTGAGTCAGAGAGGGTGCCTGCCTCACCCTCCCAAAACGCTGACCCCATATCAATGTTCAGATGATATGCTAGCATGCTGCAATGACGCAGCTTGATATCTTCTCTCTGCTGAGTCCCAGCAATGGAAGGAAAGCACTTTTTCCTCCTCCGAAAGAGGCAGCACATCCTGCTGAATCACTTCGATGCGATTCATAAAGTGAGGATACAACCGTCCTGCTATCACACTACTTCAGAACTCAGGCCCTGATGGCCTATGAGACATCAGGTAGGAAAACTCCTGCCCACTCCAGCCTCCCCTGCACAGCATTTCAGATTGTTTTTTGCCTAGATGTAATTCAGGGGGCTTTATTATTTTTGCTCTCGGGAAGCAGACAGAAGGTTGGAGGGCAGGTTAAAGAAAAGGGATGTCTCACCACCATATACTATACAGGTAAAGGAGACTAAATGTCACAGGAGAAGGCTTTGCAGCCCTGTCCCTGCTCACCCTGTAGGTACAGGGAGCATACCTTCCGATTTCTTCCCTCTCCTCACCCACCTGAAATAACAGTGAAAGACGTAGTCCTGCTCAATTCCTCAGACAATTAGGAATTGAGTGGTTGTAGGGCTGGAATAAGGATCAACTCAAGCTGTCACCCGCCCACAGAGCCCTACCTCGGGGTAACTGCTCATCTGCACCAGGCAGGAGAGTTGTGGGAGCAACTTTAAAGTTGTGCATCCCCCTTGACTGAACCAGGACATTAAAGCTCCAGGCAAAACCCCAACCATAACGACTGTTCCTGCTCCTCTGAAAGAGCAGAAGTACCACCTCAGAGTAGAAAATGCTATGTCGGAGACATTGATCATTATTTTATAAATGAAAGACGACCAACACATTTCCTGGCATTAAGTGCACCACGACTGTCCTTTTTCTGAGGTTTTACAGCAGAAAGATACATGGATATGGTCAAGATCTGAAATTCAAAGCCTTCGGCAAATTCATTTTATTCTCATGGCATCCCCACAATTTAGGCCTCACTGAGGCAACCACAGCGTCTGCCTACAATTCCCTGAACAGCTGCATTCATTCCTAGGGGAGTAGATGAACTTCTCTTTTCCAGGGGCTTTTCCCCAGAGTTTGCTGCAGGATTCCACTCTGTCTCCAGTACCTTTCAATATATGTTGGGTGCTGCAGAGGAAGAGCAGAAAGGAGTAAAAGCACCTGTTCCATTCCCTCATCATGAGCTGCTCTCATTTGCCAAATCTGGCCAGTTTCATAACAACAAGTTTTAACGTGGTAATCAGTAATGAGAAGAGAACTTCCTTGTTTGGCCAAAGAGAATTCACTTTCACAAGATTCTTCACCTTGCGGTGTTCCACTATTTGATACTAGTCAGCCTGATTCTGAAGAGAAGTAAACTGCATCTTGAAGTGAAAGGTTGCCAAATCTGGGCTCTCGATTTCTAGCAACAGCAAGTTGTACAATTAGGGACACCTTTATATAGAACATCCTGCTGCCAACACTAATAGTTTCCATGGGAATTAATAACTAACTTGAGTGTGCCTGCTAAACACAGAGACCATAGGGAGGCATAAGAGGAGAAACACTGAAGTAGCATTTCTCAACCAGTGGTACGAGTACCCTTAAGGGTACTCGAGAGAAGTCTGGGGGAGGCGGGTACATCAACACAGCTGAAATTTGGAGAAAACTGAATTTTTGTTTTAAGTTTTAAATTTCATTGCCTGCCCCGCTACAATTAAGTAGTTTAAACAAATGTGTTGCAGTGGTAGGAAAAAAAAAGTATGTGTCTGAAAACTGTAGGTACTAGGGGTACTTAGAATTTTTTTTTTTAAAAGGGGGTACTTTATTAAAAAAAACCACACACACTGGTCTGAGGCATCAGGTCTAAGGTCTTGTCTACACATAATCCACTACAGCAGCACTGCGGTATTGGGATGTTAGCGTGCAACTGAATAGTCATGTAACTGCATGAATTCTTAGCGGTTACATGGCTATTCAATCGTTCCAGGGGTGGGGCCAGCAGCCAGTGTGCTTCTGGCCCCACTGCCAGGGAGCCCCCTGCCACTCCATGGCGCTGCCTCTTTATCAGAGGCAGCAGAGCAGGGTGGCAACATGGGAGCCAGTCCATGTGGGGAGCTGGTTTAAAAACTGGCTTCCTGTGCAGACCAGCTGCCTGTATCAGAGGCAACAGCGCAGGGTGTCAGCAGCCTCTGTCCACAGGGGTTCCAAGCTCCCCTTGGACAGTGGCTGCTCCACGGGATGCTGGAGCAGCCTCTGTCTGCAGGGAGCTCTGACCATCTGCAAACAGGGTTGCTTTATAGCAGCCTCCTCTCCCCCCTCCCTCCTGCCTCTGATAGGGGCAGCAGTGAAGGGGAAGAAGTCAGCACTGGCTGCTGCCTCCTCCCCCCCTTCCCCCCACACCCGCTGCCTCTGTAGGAGGCAGCAAGGGGGGACAGGTGGGTCCACAGAGCCAGCTGCCTGTGCGTATCTGCTCCTGCCTGCCCCCCTCGCTCTACACACTGCTGTCTCTCTATCAGAGGCAAAACTTGCCGCTCTATCACAGGCAGCAGTGCGGGGGTGGGGAGCTCCCACCTCCTCCTGCTGCCTCTGATATAAAGGAAGCAAGGGGGGAAATGCACGTAGTCAGCAAGATTAACCGATAAGCCCAGGTTTATAGGTTACTCATATAGTCATCTACACATTGTCATCCCTACTGTGGTAGCCCTTCACTGAAGACTCATGTATGCTGACAGGAAGGATTCTCGCAAGCAACATAGTCATACAGACTTAATTTGCTAGTGTAGGACAGGTCTTTCTAAAATCTTGAATTTCAGACTGAACAGACAAATAGTACAACACACACATGTAACATGAGACCATCCAGCTTCAGTGGGCAGCCAAAAATTATGAGCAATCCCACAGAAGAGACCGTTACCATTAGAGAGGTGAATGGGTAACCGGCACCCCTCCCACCCCCCGGGAGCTCCTCCATCCTCCCCCCCTTCCCCCCACTTCCTGCCCAGCACCAGCTTGCTGAGTCCCGGTCCTCAAGCTCACCAGTAGGGAGCCAGCAGCCCTACAGGACTGGAGAAGCTGGACTGGAATAGCCCCTGTCTAGGCATGCAGGCCACACTGGGCTAGAGCGCCCCCCCCCACCCCCTCCCCTGTTTAATCCGTTAACCAGTTAAACATAACATTTAAACAGTTAACTAATTAAACGGGATTTTACAGCCCTAATTATCATAGTCAAGTCTAAAGGGGAGGAGGTATTATATATATATAAAAATGGACTATGTTTAACTGACATGAATGAAGCAATCACTTAGCCATCACAACTGAAAAGCACTCATTTTCCAAAGTAGACTGTGAAACAAAGAGAAATTGGTTTGTTGCCTTGCAGGCCACATGTAGAACTTTGATGGGCTGCATGCCCATTGGCATAAAAGACCCCACACCTCTCACAAGTGGCATAAGCGGTGTCGCTGGGACAAGATCTCTCGCCGACACAATGCTGTGTATGCTAGGGCTTATGGTGGTGTAACTTATGTCACTTGGGAAGGGGAATATTTACACCTGAGTAACAAGTTTCGCCAACATAGGCAAAAGTGCAGACATAGCCTTAGAGTAGCGTCAGGGCTGCTTTATCTTCCCTTAGCAACAGCAGCCGCCAGGAGCCTTTCCTCTAGCCCAGGATCACTGTAACAGAGTGTACAGCAGCTACACCCCAACATCAACACATGCCCCGTTCTGATTGCATGGGGAAACAGCCAAGTGTGGTATAGAGGTAGGGGCTTTAGGTACCATCTAGCCATCCCCTTATATAAGGGGTTTGAGGATCTGGCCCACAGTAGATACAGGACCAGATCATGTCAGCTACCCCCAGATTTTGAATGGATGCTGTTGCATCCCTTCATATTTAAGTATTCTAGCAACACTTTGCTGATTGACATTGTCTTCTAATCAGCCTCTTCGCTTGTATTGGGTTTGTACCTTCTGACACTCTCTTCTGAGACATGGTTCTTCATGACTCTGCCAATCACTACTTTAATTTACCGTTATTTAATTTTTTACTGCCCATTTGTAATAGTCATCACAGGTTATACTGAAGCCTCAACACCTTAGGAGTTTGCTTATAGCTAACAAATAATTTTTTCAGAGTGATTTTCATAATGCTTCAATATAGCCTTCAACACCATGCTTTGGTTAGTGCTGTTTTGCCCTGGAAGATTTTCTCTATTTCAACTCAGAAGGAAAAAGGAAGCAGAAAGATGTCACATCTTGATAAGCATAACCACAAGTTCCTCTATAACAACATGCAAAGGAGTCAGATGTGCATTGAAATATCACTGAGCACAATCAATCTCTGTGTGGAGCATCTAATATTCCTAGTGGAGACACTCCAGGAGACTCCCTTAAATCTAGGCAGAAGCCAGTCTGCAGCACTTCTAAGCCCTGTCCTCAATGCAGAAAATTGAGTAGAGCCATGCTGCTGAGCTCCTGAAAGCTGAGACTATTATTGCTTTCCATAGCACTATGACCTAGCAGTAGCTGAATTTAAATGTATTCTCTTCACTAGCTGCCTTAAAATGATTTCTGTTTCTGCCTAAAGCCAAAAATGTCACTGCCAGATCTGTACAGAGCTTTGGCATCACCTTCACAAGAGCAAGGAGCAAGAGCCAGCTGCTCTCCAAAACCACCCTGCTGAAGCTGCTGACTCCAAACAGCACTAAAGCAAAGCCTTTGGGAACCACTCTTCCAAAAGGCTCAGTGTCTGCTGACTAACTTGGGAGGACCTTGTTTGCAATAGTGAATGCTTATTGAATTAGTCAAGTCCATCAGGGAAGCAGTGTGGTAAGGAAGCTGAGATCCTTCAGAGATGTTTGCACAGTAAAAGTACTTTCTGTGGTAAGTTCCAATAGTAAGTCTATTCAGTGGCAAATGTGCTGACAACACAGATCTTCACAGCTACTCACTCCAAACTTCTGTGCAATCAGATTCTGTAGCTAGAAGACAGTGTTGGAGCTTCTATCCTCTCTGCAGTATACCATGTTGAGACCTACAAGCAGGGTTGGGAAGGGGAACTCTGAGGGTAACTTACTTGGGCCTAGTTTACACTACAGAGGGAGATCAGTCAGTCAAACTAAATTATTCAACCTCAGCTACATGAATAGCATAGCTGAAGTTCACCTTACTTACCATGGTGTCTTCACTGCATTGTGTTGACGGAAGAACATCTCCCGTTGATTTCCCTTCTGCTTCTCAGGGAAATGGAGTGCACAATCCATGGGAGAGTACTCTCCCATTGATTTAGTGTGTCTTCACGAGGCCTGTAAATTGACACTCACTGCAGCAGTGCCAAGTGTAGCCAAACCCTTGGACACAGATGATGCAGAGGACACAGAGACAAAGTACATCTCTGAAGCACCACGAATTTAAGTGCATTAGGACAACTGGGTGTCTGAGGTAGGGATGTAAGCGACTAGTCAAACTATCCGATAAGCAAATGCTTATCAGATAGTCAACTAGCGACATGACTAGTCGCTTTCCTCCCTTCACCTTGCTGCCTCTATCAGAGAGGCCGCAGCAGAGCGATGGGGGGGGGGGGGGGGGGGGGGGGGGGGGGGGGGAAGGATGACAGGATTCAGTGCTGGGAGGAGCTGGCTTAAAAGCCGGTACCCACAACACCATCTCCATAGGGAGAAGGGGCAGAAGTGCAGCGGGGAATTGGCAGCGCTTCCACCTTTGAAATGTAGCAAGAGCAGGGGCCTTGCTACATTTCTAAAGCAAAGCGCTGCCAGGAGTGCAGGGCCAGCAGGGGACTCAAGCAGCCGGGGAGTGTCCCCTGCAGGCCATGCTCCCTGCAGCACTTCAGCCTTTGAAATGTAGCAAGAGCTGGCAGAGGCACCCTCAGCAACTAATCAAATAGTCAATGTAAGTTACATTGACTATTCGATTAGTTGATTAATCTAAATTTAACATCCTTAGTCTGAGGATTTGTTGACAAGAGTCCTCAAGGGCTAATTCTGATGCCATTGTTGTCATCTCGAATATTTTGCAGATCTGGCAATATCTGGTGTTCTTTTTAGGGATATAATAGTGTAGTCGATTAACCAATTAGCAAAAGCTTATTGGTTAATGCTGGACTACTCGCATTTCTACACACACACCCCACCAGTACATTTTTTAGCACGTTGGCCAGCAGCCCAGCTCAGTCCTGGCTCACACCGGGTCCAGGACCTACCCCTGTTGCAGCTCTGCATTTAAAGTGTATTAGGAGCCAGGTGGTCAGGTAGTCCGGCTCAGTTCTGGCTCACACGGGGTCTGGGAGCTCAGCTCCCACCCCGGACGGGGGCTGCAGCCACCCCGCAGTGCTGCCTCTGTATCATTAACCTCATGACAGGCAGCCCGTCTGCACGGGGAGCTGGTTTATAAACTGGCTCACTTCACAGACCAGCTGCCACCTGGCAGCAGTGTGGAGTGGCAGGGGGCTCCTTGGAAGTGGGGCCAGGAGCGCACTGGTTGCCAGCCCCACCCCTGGGGACTACAAAATAGTTGAGTAACCAATAAGAATTCATTGGGTTAATCGACTATTCAATTAACCGATATTTAACATCCCCAGTTCTTCTTAAAACCCCACCTCTGGAAAGTGACTGAACACAGAAGGATCTTAGATTACCCTAAATGTATTGTTTAACATGTCATGACTTTTAAAACAAACTTGTGATATTCTGAGGCCTAACCCATAGTTTTTAAAGGTCTGAGTGTGGCAGTACTGCTGTCCAGAAGCTCTTCAACAAGTACAACTCTGCTCTTGCATCCTATATTTCATGACTTAGTGAAGATACTGTGTAAGTCACCTCACACCTCACTTCGCCTACTCTGAGCTGCTTGAAGGAATCAGTGCTACTATCTCTTCCCACCAAAACAGAACATTCATCAAGGTAGCCACAGACAAGGGATAGAGCATCTTCTCACACATACAACACACAGGCAACATCGTATCCAGAAAGTGCAACTAGTCCCTGATCATTAGAAGATTCTACTAGAGACTCGGGGAGTAAGATGGTTGAGAGCACCCCACTGTTCATTTACAAAACTGTCTGTTGGAATTGGCAAGCCATGCTCACAAAAACATATCTCTATTCATCTCAATTACTTATCTCTTGTATGCCTTCACACAATCTGGCCACTTACAGCAAGACGGAATAAATTTGCTACACTCCACCTCAGACTATGTTTTACAAGTTTCAGCAGCAGTTCTAACTTTTCTTCCTTATCTAAATACCAAATTGCACAAGAGGGTGAGAAAATTAAGGGAGTTAAATTCAAATATTTTGGAGACAGTTTATATAAAAATCTATCCATTGCTCAATTTAAGTCAAAAAGCATATAAGCTACTAATAATCCATTAGCTACTTTAATGACGTCCAGTATAAGTCACCACATGTCAAAAGCTGTTCTTTTACTCACTGCTGTTTGCATCTCAGAGATTATTTAATAGAGCATACCTTGTAAGGATAGGGACCATGTCTTGCCCACTGCCATGTTCTTTCTCCCATTGCTCCAGTAAAGCAGTGAGTTCAGCCTTGGAGTCCACATGCCCAGCGCCTGAAGTCATGGCTTAGCCTAAGGAAGTCAGATGGGAAGAAAAAACAAAACAAAGGTTAACTATCAAGTTGGCCCACTCAATTACGCTGACTCTTCAAAAGAAGTATAAAATCATGGTTTAAAAATCTACTTGGTAGCTGCAAGGGAGGGAGGAATCTAAAGCATCAACATATAAAAAGCCATGGATTATCATTCTTCCCTCAGGTATACTCCCAAATTAGGAATGTAAAATCCCCTTTAATTGGCTAACCGTTTAAAGGAAGGGTGACTGGGGGGTGCTTCAATCCAGCTGGGCTATACTGCCACTTCCCCGCCCCCCCTTTCCATCCGCAGCAGGCAGGGATCTTCTCCAGCCCCCACTGGTTAACCAAAACTGGTAAGCCTCCACCTATTAAGAGTGAGGCTTACCAGTTAACCATTCAAATCCCTAACACAAATGCAAGTCTACTTTGCAAACGCAAATCTGGACTGGTGCATGCAAATCCTCAACTGTGATGGATAAAGCCACAATCCTGCCCAAAATTGGAGGGGGGTTTTGCAGGTGAAGGTACAGCTCCACAGGCAGATCATTCCTGTCCCTTTGCTATTATTCCTAAATTTGCTCAAGAAACAGCAAAGCGAAGCCAACAAGATTCTGATCAGTTTAATTGCTCCTGTCTAACACCCTCTGGGAAGCAGGGAAACTGAAAGAATCATACTAGCTTTACATTGCCACTGCAGTCACATGAGCTTTACAGAAGCAGCACAGGAAGGCTCTGAAAGCTGTTTGCAGTGGACTAAAGACAGAACGCGATGCATGGAAGGGATCTCTGCCACTATCCCTTCAAGCCTTCCAAGAACAGCCAGGTGGGAAAGAAGGAGACAATCACATGGACACACTTTCTCCTTTCCAAAAACTTCAATGGGAGGGAGCAAAAGAACAATAAACTTGAAGTTATCAGACACCTACTTAGTGCAAACAAGAGACGATACAAAACATTTGCCACTCCGGGTACAATATTAAACTATATTAAGGGGTTGCTGTCCCTGGGCCTCACTAAAGATACCACCTTTCATCTTATCTTTTGGTCTCCAGCTAGTTAGCAACTATCAACATTTTTCAAACTTGATCACAATGCACCTAAACCACTGATGGTCCATAATTTTGGAGATGGCTCAAAACACAGCCATGATCTCTTTTCTCCTTACTTTCTAACTTGAGAGGGCTTTGATAGGGCTTGAAATACTGGCAAGGTAAACTACAGCCTTTTGCGGCATGTTGCAGGGCACGGAGATGATCTCAAGGAAACTGTACTTAGGCTAATTTACAGGGAAGGTCATGATGATGTGTAGCTTAAGAGTGAAGAAAGAAAATGATTATAAAAGACATTCCCACTCCTCCAAAAAGTGTGTGTTAAGACTTCCAGTATTTGAGCAGTGGTGACAAACTGACAGGTAACAGATACCAGTGGATATTTGCTATCAACTCAACTATAGTTTTGTCATAATTAAACAACAAAACATAGATAGAACTTTGCTGAGCTATTTAGACTGCAGGTACCTTAAAAGGAGAACACAGGCATACCGTGCCCATTCCACTTCCTCAAATATACATTACAGAAAGTCAACTGAAGGCAGAAATATGGAGAGAAACATTGTTTAGTCTACATTACAATTACTGCACATTAGCTAAAAGTTCATATGGTCAACTGTCAGTATTTTAAATCAAATGGACCATTGGGCGCCTTCAAATAAACAGGAATTTTTTTTTTCTGAACAGAGAATGAATGAAGAAAATTCTATTTCTCAGAGACTCTTGTGTCATAGGTCCTTTTGAGCATAATGTATTTTGATTGATTGTTGTCTTATATCTAATGAGCTAACCAAACTGGAAACTAGTCGTGCATGAAACTGGCAGGAATCTCAGGGCAAGTCTGGGCTCTTAAGTGAAGATGTTCCAATGCCTAGACATGTGAATGGGTAACCAGTTACCCAGTAAGCATCACCCTAACAGGGTAATGGTTCACAGTTACCTGGGAGCAACCCCTCACCCGGGACACTGCTGGCTCCCAGCCCATGTGGACTGAGAGCCTCATGCAGGGGTGGGCTGGAAACAGCCCTGTTGCCACTTCCACCACATGCTATGAGCTCGCACAGGCTGGGAGCCGGCAGCCCCAGCCCCTCTCCCCTTCCCCCCAGCACACAGACTGGGAGCCAGCAGCCCCACAGGACTGAAGCAACAGGGCTGGAATAGCCCCTGCCTGCAGCATCAGCTCCAGCCCACCCACCCCCATTTAATCATTTAACTGGTTAACTAAACAGAATTTTACATCCCTATCTATGCCCATAGAACAAGCTCTCCCACCCAGGTAGTTAATCCACCGCCTTAAGAAGCAGTAGCTATGTTGACAAGAGAAGCTCTCCTGTGAACTAGCCCTATCTATGTCAGTAGTTAGGGTGATAGACCTGGCCACAGTTGAAGATTAACCTTCCTATTACAAAATGTCCAGCCAAAGGTTATTTGGATACATTACGGTAGCTCCTAGGGGCACCGTTGTGGTAGGTACTGTACAACAGTTAGTACCTGCTAATACATGCCCCAAAGAATCAAAGAAAAGGAGACATACTAGGGATGTTAAAGATTAGTCAACTATCCGATAAGCATTTGCTTATCAGATAGTCTTTTGACTAGTCGATATTCCCGCCCCTTGCTGCCTCTATGAG
>JANRFK010004440.1:2457798-2469046 GCA_030068395.1 Apalone spinifera | reverse complement strand
CCCCCGCCCAAGACACTAGGGACCCATGTACAGCCCAAAGACCAGAATGAGTTCTACAACCAGTACAGCAGCTTGTGGAAGGGAGGGCTGGTTTGTTTCGTCAACTAGAAGTCCCTGTACTGAAAATGGAGACCTGCATGCCAAGACACAACCCTCAATTACAGACAAGATAAGAGCAGCTGCGAACTGACCCATTTTGTGTAAATCAGGTGTAGCCTCCAGCCCCTGGAAAGTTACCAACAGAGGCTTAGGTTGGGCATTCCCTGCAGAAGAACAGCCAGCTTCTTTACCTGCTAAATGCCAACACAGACTTTTTAGGGTACAGGCCAGTTTTTCGTGCAAATTTCTCAATTGCTGTGTGAGAACCACCTGCATGAAAATAAAACATAAATAAGAATTGCTTTTCTTTCCAAATTTTACCTACCCAGCCCTGTGATTACCAACAATGGGACTGCAGGATAACAGCCTGACTGCATGCTCATGGATGTAGCCACGTGTCAAGCATAATATACAAGTTTTAATTATTGTGACTACTATAACCATGTTACTTTTCAATGGCACCTGCTCCATCACTGATCACATTGGAGCCAACTTATCCCCAGAGTAACTCCTATCAGCCAGGTGAGTTACAAGAAGGATGGCTTTGGTGCATTATAGACTATAAATTATTTGGAGCAGGATTTGTCATTTACTACAGTGCCTAGACTGGGCTGGGCTCTAAAGAGCTACCACGGAATAAATGCTAAATAAATTGTGTGCAAGGACACATCTGCTCTGAGCTGTTACACCGATATCAATGATCCCCAACCTTTTGGGGCTGCCGGGCGCCCGTGGGCGGGGCCGCGCATGCGCTGTGCACCCAGGGGTGGGGGCCGCACATGCACCTGGGGCGCAAGAATAGCTCGGGCGAGCCCTAGTCACTAGGCGGGCACATATAAATACCCTGGCGGGCGCCATGACACCCACAGGCACTGCATTGGGGACCACTGCTATATTGTAGTAGGGTGGTACAGAGGCAGTGACAAACAGAGCAGCAGGTACATTCCTTCCAAGATGGTTGGTACTCCTTTCATAGATGGTGCTGCAGCAAGTCATGTCATGTTCCTAATCTCTCAAAAGTTAAGTACATAAACTGTGCACTCATATTGTAATATATGAAGATCCACACAGCAGAGTAAACTCCAAAAGATTGTATTGACCATAAAGCTTGGGATGGACTGTCGGAGACAGTCTTTACTTGTTCCAAAGTCCAATCTAGGAATTTGGAGTAGGTATGATGGGTCCAGTACTTTACCAAGCCATGGGTGAATATATCATGCAGATAAAACAACCTCTCGTTGTCACCATTACATGTTAGTTTCATCTGTTCCTTAACTCGTGGCATTTGTTTATTTTTGAGCTTCCTTTTATTCAACCCAATAATTTCTTTCCCTTCTTGTTTTGCTCCATGACCGTGAAGTGCAATATTGATGAATACTGGTCAATCTGGCCTTGGCTGTCTTCCCAGCTCCAGCTCTAGCATTCGAAGCAGTTTGCTTTGGCCACAGGGCAGCTTTTCACCAGGCACAGAGCCAAAAGGGGAGACTAACCTGCTCCACTTCTGACTCTGTCCCTGCACAAATTACTTGGACAGGTTTATTTAATCACAGGGAGGGAACATGAGCTAGTGCTTAGAGCAGGGGACGGAGTCAGGCTGCTGTAACAACTTAGTGTGCAGGATTTGCCAGCACCTTTTCATCACATGTCCATTCATGGTATGGAGTAGGCATGCATATATCCACTTAGGAAGTGCATATATCTAAGGGCAAATGATAAGTGGATCCATGCGATTTTGCTTCTAGACCAAGACAATTGGGGCTTGGGCTTTGCTATGCAATTCCTCAGTTAAACCCACATTCATCCTCTAATTATTTTTCACTGCTGCACCCGTCAAAGCCGGTACTGGTGTGTGGCCGTTGTCACACCACTTAGTTCTGGATCCACGTCAGACCAGCTTGGTCTGTGCCAGCTGGATCAAAGAGGGCATAACAAAATTGAGCTATCAAGTCTAGAACCTGTTCGTTTCACTCTGGGAAGAGGTATTCTTCCACCTGAGTTGTCTCTTCTCCTTGGAGGAGGCTGCTAATTCAAGGTTCTATGTTTACAAGGTAGATTAAGTTCTCCTGGGCCCTGGGCTGTTCCCTTCATCATCCTGTATAATAGGCTGTTCTTAGCACAAAATGTAGAAAACAAAATAAGACCATTTCTGTAACAGCTATGTGCAACTCCAAGGGGGCAGAAGGAATCCTCTTCCCTCTGTTCTAGAATACTATTGGATAAACCCACCAACCTTCCCAGACTGAGTTTACCTCTGCACTGCAATCTCACGGATGTGAGGCATGGACATTCATTCTTCCTCTGCAGGTTTGTTAAGGACATAAGAACAGCCATACTGGGTCCATCTAGGAACCGGTCTTCTGACAGCATCCAGTGCCAGATGCTTCAGAGAGAATGAGCAGAAGAGCGCAATCCTCAAGTGACTCATTCCCTGTAGTCCAGTCCCATCTTAGTTCCCACTGTTCCTCTGTTTAGTCACACAACTCCCCGTTTCCTCTACGCAAGTGCACCTCCCTTCCGACCACCTTCTCTAGTTTTGTAGGGCCAAACCTCTGCTGGGAAGGACTCTTCATCTTGTAAGGGGACGTGAGGTCAGGAAGGTTTTATGAGAGTGGTCTTCCATTTCCTCTGGATCCTTGGCCACCTCCTGCAGTAGTCCTTGAGGATGAGCAAGATCTGTCATTTTCCTATTCTGGGCTCTAGGTGCCATACTGACAGACTTTCAAAAAGGGATGGTTTTTCCACCTTCCCTTAAGTGCTCCATAGGTGGGATTCAATTCTTGAGGGGGTTAGGTCCAATGGGATGAAGTCCTTTTCATGACAGTCTAGCTGCAGGCAGAATCCAACCGTGCTTAGATTCTTTAGCGTGCACGAGAATCAAATTGGGAGAAAGAAGGAGAGATTCCCATCTCGGCCTGTCCTGTGAGCCATCTCTCAAAGTGATGCTTCCATTCCGCTGGCGGGCATCATCTATAGCAGTGGGCACCTCTCTTTCCAGCAGTGAACATGCAAATTCTCCAGTGCTTCATCCTCTCAGAGTTGCCAACGGGGTGCGATTGCTTCCAACCCTGCTTAGGTTTCCTCACTGCATAGCAAGGGACTAAGCTGAAAGCGACTGGAACATTTGATGTCCTTTGGAGACAGAGTGGAGGGGTTCTCTCTCTCTGCAACTTGTCCCTTCGGTTTTACCTCAGGCT
This sequence comes from Apalone spinifera, assembly GCA_030068395.1. Taxonomy (NCBI): domain Eukaryota; kingdom Metazoa; phylum Chordata; order Testudines; family Trionychidae; genus Apalone; species Apalone spinifera. The sequence goes on along the minus strand of JANRFK010004440.1, from coordinate 2,465,753 downwards.
AGAGCAGGCCCAGATTACAGCTAAATTGAGCTACCACTGCTCCACTGCCAGCTCCGCTTCAGAGAAATGTTATGGGTCAGTCTCAGTCTGATGCGTGCACACCCATTCTTCCACTCCAAGAAGCAACAGGTGCATTGATTGCTCCAAAACTATCCGTCCGACCTCTGGAGGGGCAGACAATCGAGCGTTAACTATTTCTAGCCCAGATCATAATGATGACTTTGGGCCTTTTCCCAGTCGGGTCGCTCTCCTCCTGGAACTGAAGTCTCTGAGGTTGCTAGATCATAGCATTTCAACCCGCAGAGGAATGTGGATATGTATGTCATAAATAGAAGCATCAAGGGTTGCAATCACCTTGCTCTTCCCTTATTGCAATAGAGAAGGCAAATGTTGGTGTGGAAAAGTCAACAGGAGAAGTGTCCCCCAATACAGAAGAGGCTGAACGGAAGGAGAATGACAGCTCCCACTTGCTGCAAGTCCAGTTTCACATGCCCCTAGCTTGGGGTTCAGACAGGGCTGATGCAGAGCAGATACCTCCAGACTTGAGGACCTACAAGTACCTATGGCCACTCGTTCACAAACTTCTAGGAAGGCTTCTGGGTCATCGACTGGTCAGATCTTAATTAACAAAAGGCCTGGTGCTACGGAGACCACCCGGCTTGATGCATTTGGGTTGAATAAGACGACCGGATTCATCAGCAGGACTAGCTATCGCCAGCAGCTGCCGCTCCTGCTGGTTCTATTGAACCAGCAACTTCTGCTGCAAAATGGCAGCTTGGATCCATTCCTGTCGGTCACATCAATCCTTGTCTTTCTCGGGCACCAGTTTGTTTCCAGGCCAGGGAGCGTATACTGGGTCTTACATTTCACCTGTAGGGCAACACTTTACAGGGGGTTCACGACCAGGCAGCTCCACTTCTCGGACCAGCAGCGAGAGCTCTGACAGCACAGTTGTTCATTCCAGTAATACTAGTCCTTTAAGAGTCTGAATTAGCCCCTCCTAAGTGAAGCCAGGTCCAGTTGTTACAAAAGTTTCCTTTGCTATTGCTTCAGGCCAAGCTTACATAGTAACACTGCTCCACAGCCAGCTTACTTTACCCAGCCTCTGACAGAAACGCTTCTCTCTTGGTAGCTAGTGAATAGTTCTAAACAGCCCTGGGTGGCTCGGCTCAGCTCAGCCTCCTTCCTCCAAACTCTCAGGGAGACTATTTTTCTTCCAGCCAGCCCTCTCCCTGCTGAGGATATAAGCACTGTCATCAACTTCAGCTGAAGCACTTCCTGTTTCCCAATGTCTGCATTAACCCTTTCCTTCCTCCTAGGGTGCACAGGCCCCTATCACAAATCTACTGTGGCTAGGCATGAATGCTCCCAGTAAAAATACAGGCTCAAAGCTTCAGTTGCTGCAGGACACAGAATGCAAGAAGAACTGGTGAAATGCTGTGAAATTGCTGCTTATACGTGGTGAGGCTGGTGCAGATCTATTTGAATTAATTCTTTTTGCTAGATCAGTTCAAAACACACCCTGCCAGCCCTGACTATGCACAGTCAGATGTGAGAGCAGAAAACAATGCAATTCAATGCAAGTAAGAGGCAGAGATAAAAGAGCCAGCGGGATGGCTCCATAAGATCCATGTTTAGCATTGTTACACTTCCCCAAGCACGCCTCAGCACACTTCATTAGGACCAGCAGTTCCAGCATCTAAAAGGTTTCTCAAGCCAAAGACTCACGGAAAAGGAGGAACAGAAGGCAGCTAAATCAGGGGTCTCAGACTCACAGCCCAGGAGGCATCTGTGGCCGAAGCAGTTCCACAATCCAGCCCGTGCATGGCTGCTGGCACGCTGAGTCCCTGTGGCCTTGGAGGAGGGAGGAGTGTCTGTACCCTTCCCCCAAATCCAGCCCTTGCTCTGCTCCCATCCTTCCTCTTCCCGGCCCTGCTCCACCTTCCCCCCGCCCTCAAGCCCCCTCCCGAGGGACATAGGGATTCTTGAGGGGCCTGGCACAGGGCAGTAGTCGGTGTCAGGCCTCCCCACACTCGCTGTGGTGGTGGGAGCCAAAGGCAAGCAAAGCAACTCAGCAGCCTCTGCTCCACCCTCATCTCCCAGGCCAGCCCAATCGCTCTGCTGCCCCCTGCTCCAGCGTGGGCTGCTTGGGAGATGGCAGTGGAGTGGAGCAGGCTGCTGTGTAGCTCCGCTTCCCTGAGACTGCCGGTGCCGCAGTGAGTATGTGTGTGGGGGTCACCCTGTTTCCAAGGACGCGCAGGCTAAGCTGAACAGGGGGGACCCTCCTGTCCATAGAATGGTTGGGGCAGCTGGCGTGGGACGCCCCAAAGCACAGGGGAACCATTCTAAGGACGGGATAGCTCTGCACACGTGTCCCCCAGGCCGCAGGGACGTGCCGGCAGTGGCACAGAGCTGGCAGCCAGAAGCCGTTCTAGCCCCGCTGTGGTAGGGGAGTTCTGTCAGAGCGGGGTTCCCGCTGGCCCACAAGGAGGATTTGGGGATGGGCACTGACCCTAAGGTAAATTGAGTTGGAGACCCCGATCTAAAAGGACCCCAGAAGGACACTGACTCTGGTTCTGTTTCCGAAGAACATCCAGAATATTATTGGCAATGCTCATGTTCTGACAAATACCTCTCGCCAATTCACAAACATTAGCAGCAGCAAACGCAGGCTCTGCCTTCGTGGCTGAGGAGGCCATCCAAAAGGGCCTGTTCTAAGAGCAAGAAGGGATCACGTCTTCAGAAAGCCACCCAGATGCAGAGAGATTTTATTGACAGATGTGTGATAATCCCTTGTGAAGGTGGAGACCTCACCCTAAACTCCACCCTCCACATCTCCATTTGTGCTCTGTGACGAGGTATATAAATCCCACATTGATTAAGCAGGGCTTAACAGGAACCTGAGCCCAGTTAGACCAGCAGCGGATGCCTGCAGAGGGTGGCAGGCTAACTGGAGATCAATGCCAGCTGGGGAAGAGCTGGGCCTGCATAAAGGAAGAAGCACAAGGTCCTGGAAGAGAAATCTGAGAAGAGAACCAGCTGAGGGGTGGTGGAAGGCTGAATAATGCCTGGGAGATCCAGCGGCTGTGCTCTGAAATAAAAACAGGGGAGAGCTTTTGAGAGTCCCAGCATGATACCTGGGGGAAGGAAGATACAGGATTTGGAAAGGAAATCTAGGAAGCTGAGGGTGTCAGGGAAGGCCACTGGCAATATGGCAACAATCCTTGTAATAGGCAGTTAAAAGGTAAAGCTTCCAGAAGATGGTGATTTTCACTGCAGGGGACCCAAAAGAGGGTTAAAAATGGAGCTGTGGATGAGGGAGTCCGAAAATGGCAGGAGAGCAAGGGTTCCTGTGGTGGGGACCCTGACCACTTGGTAAAGGGGTGGGAGTTTGTTTGAATGGTCAAACATGACAACCCTACGGGAAGGGGAAGGCCTGTCTATCTTCACGCCTGAGAAGAGACGGTGACCGGACTAGGCATTGTCTTATGTGGGTTTGGGTGTGATGTACCCGAGAAAAGGTAGGAATCAATATGACTGGGCTAGGGCTTACAAGAAGACTTGAACTGCTGTAGGTCTGGACTGGAGTGACTGTCAGCAGGTGGCACTGGGAAGGACAGCCTGCTATGCTATGCCTGGCTAGGAGAAAGTGCTTTCGAGGTGAGTCTGCCCTTCCACAGGGCTTTATTAACTGACTGCAGTAACTTTTTTTTGGTCAATTATCAATTTGCATTTGATTTGCTTTAAGGGAGTGATAGTTCCTGAATTGGTGGATACTGACCCCTGCAATATAACCCCACGTTCAGTGAGAGGAACCGGCTAGAAGTTCAGTCTTCTATTAGCACTTGGACATGTGTCCCCACTCTACCACAGAGTGGTAGACTTGTGTGTGTTTAACTGCTGATCCTTTATGGAAGGATACAAGAGCAGGAGCTGAGCTATAGAGACTAAACTCTGATCCTATGCTTGCAACCTAAAGGATCTAATTTAGCAGGTTTTGGTGCTATAGACGGCCTGAACAAATCTGCCTCTTTGTTAGGAAATAGGAGGTGTTGCCCTTGGGAAAGGCAGAGGATTTTCTTTGAATGGCCCAGCAGAAGTCACTCTGCCTCTACCCCAGTCCAGCCAATGGCGCAGCACTGAGACCCTTTCCCCGTTCTTATGCATGCCAGATATTCCTGGTTGCCGTGTTGCGTGTATGCTGCAATGGAAACACTCAGCCCCACTCTGGTGCTGTCTAGCTCGACCTGCCACCCAAGGTCTGTTCACCCGTTCTGAAGCAGCCATGATGGAGAACCACCCAAGTCACTATCTGTCAGGGATACTCCTCAGCCAGCCCCTCCCGTCCCAAAGGGGGTTTACACAGAGTGTAGACCCTCCAACTATACCAATTTCCCATGCACAGTACTTGGTTTTCAGGCACCGAGTTGTGGGCATTGCTTAATGGACCAGATTCAGGCTACCAGAAGCCTGTGAAGCCAGCCGGGATATCCTCAGTGTATCTAACCTACCTTTGAATGTTTTTGATTGGACAGAGGCGTCTGAAAAGGGCCCTGGGTTTGGGCAACAGTGGGGTAGGGACAGCTGCCATGATACTCTGCACCCACCTAAATACAGCTGTACACACTGTAGGCGACACAGAGCCTGCTCCAAATTCCTTACACGCTGGAGTGACTAGCAATCCAGGGACAATTCCTGCACACCAGCTGACTGTAGCTGAATGAGGGGAGTGACCAGTCCAATCACAAGCGGGCACACCAGGATCATGCCACTTTAGTGCAAGGCGAAAGAAGGAAACTAACTGAACCTTTTCAGTAACAAACATGCCAACCAGTCCTTTGGTACTTTAACAGGGACAGCTGTACAAAACAAACAGCAGTAGAAGACCGGGGGGGAGGGGAGGGAAACAGACACCAGCCAGAGGCGGCAGACCTGGCAAGGGGAGAAGTTTAAGGCCCCAGATTCCTCTAGCATGTTATCTGGTCCTGCCTGCTGTCCTTCCCATCCCTGTCTCTCAATGGGCTGGAGCAACATAGCAGGAGTGCCAGGGGACACAGCATCCCTGTGCTGCCTCTGTCAGTGGGTTCTGCCCCACAGCTCCCATTGGCCAATGGGAGCTGTGTGCGGGGGCAGAGCTTGCAGGGGACTGCAGGAGAGGGCTGGCTGTGCCGAGCCACCTGCTTTCACATCCTAAGTCCCGAACCCCTTCCCAGACCCTGTACCCAGAATCCCTTGTTGCACCCTATCTCCCCCTAGACCCCATAACCAACCCTGAACCCTAGCCCTGAGCACACTCCAGCACCCTAACTCCTGCCCAGACTGCGCAACCTCACCCAGCCTCCTGTCCAGAGCCCTCTTCTGCATTCCAAATCCCTTGGCTTCAGCCTGCAGCCTCCTTCTGCACCCCCAGAGCCCGCACCCTCATTCAGCACTCTCACCCCCTCCCATACACACACCCCTTCTGGGTCCCGTCCCAGAGTGTAGGGCTTGTAGACAAGTTCATCTGCCCCTGCTGAGCCCTAATTCTGGATCTGGACCCTGGACAAGAGCTGAGCTTCTAGTTCCATTCCAACTCAAATGGGGTTGACTCTGAGCACACCAGCTTAAAAAAAAAAAAAAGGAGGCAGTAGTGTGTGACTTTTAAGGTGGTACAGCCTTCTTAAAGTTCTCAGATGTTTAATCTCTTGAAGACCTGCATCTGTGTTTGTGGGGGGTGGGGTTTTGGATCTGCGCTCGTACTTAATTTCTCCACCCTGTGGCTCTTCCTTAAGCAGGTCGATTGCCTGGATGTGTCAGTTTTGATGTTTGTGAAAACAATGCACAGATTAATGAAGCTAGGGCATGGTACTTACAGGTGCCGGAGTGCATATACACTTTTGAATTCTAAATAGCTCCAAGGACACTTCACCTTTGGGGGAAGGTTAAATGGTAACCTGTACTGTACCTGATGACGAGACTGAAAGAGAAACAGGAATTAAGGCTGGAGAGGCCTTAGTAATTCAGACTTTTCACATGTAGGTATTAAAGGCTTTGCAAATAATATTTAATTGGCATTAGCTTTAGATCTCAAAGCAAATTCCAATCCGATACCTTACGCTGCCCCCAGTTGAGGCAGCAGGGATAAGAGGGGTGACTTGACGCCCTCCAGTGAAGTTTAGTCACAGCTAGGATGAAACATTGCAGTGATTTAGCAGCATGCAGCTATTGCGTAAGAACTAGGGCTATGTCTACACTCGTGGCTTCTTGCGTGAGTAATATGCAAATGAGGCTAAGTATGGAATATTGCCAAGCCTCATTTGCATACCTAATGAGCCACCATTTTTTTTTTCAGAAGAGGCTCTTGTGCAAGAGGGTTTTTCTTGCGCAAGAAGGGGCAGTGTAGACGCGCCTTCTTGCACAAGAGTCTCTTCTGAAAAAAAATGGTGGCTCATTAGGTATGCAAATGAGGCTTGGCGATATTCCATGCTTAGCCTCATTTGCATATTACTTGCGCAAGAAGCCGCGAGTGTAGACATAGCCTAGGTGTTTGAATTTGTCCAAGAACAACTCCTAAATGGGAAGAGCTAGGGCCACCAAACTCGGTATGCAGCTTCCTCTTGCCTTGCTTTAAGTTATAATGAGGATTGGGTTGTGCCAGGAAAATGGGATATGCCTGGAATGGGATTTCTGTGCGGTTTGAGAAGCAGAGAGAATCATCAGGCAGGGGAAAGGTGCTGGCTGAGGAGTGCCCCCCTCTGCCCTCCCTGCATCTGAGACTGCTCCAGACCTGAGGCTCTCACCCCCCACCCCAGCTCCAGGCTGGAGCTCTCTTCTCCCCACTCTCCCCCAATTCATGTGGGGACACTTCTGGCTGTTCCCTTTTGTCAGGAAGCAAGGGGAAAGTACACAGTTTTCTGCATTCCTCACTTCTGGCTGGGTGATTGCAGGGGGCAGACAAGCTGTGCACTTTGCTCTTCCCCTTCCTGTCCAGGAGCAAGAGCAATCAGCTCTGGTATGCATCTTGGAGTGGGGGAGGAAGGGCTTCAGCCCTTCCTCCCCCCCACTACACACACACACACACACACACACTCTCTCTCTCTCTCTCTCTCTCTCTCTCTCTCTCTCTCTCTCTCTCTCTCTCCTAGCCACCTGCCTGGATTCCCTCCTTAAGGACCCAAGCAATGCCAGGTAAATGAGCTAGAAAAGAAGCTGCAGATGGGTGTTAGGAAGACAACTGCAATCACCTATACTGGAATTTGCCCAGGACAACGCTCCAATTATCCCTTCCACCGTGAAATACGCCATGGGATCTTAACCTCCACCACTAGCATCTCCTGCTGTTCTGCTAGAAGGCCCTCCTTCGGCACTGATTTACAAGGAAGACTGCCCCAAATATCATCTCCTGCAGCACATGGGGTCTTCACAGAGGTCTCCCATCCGAGTGCTAGTCACCCTAATCCAGTTTCTCCTGAAATACAGAAGGACTTGAGCCCAAGGTGATGACAGGTTCAGGCTGAAATATACCTGATCACTGCAGACTTCATAATGGATCAGCTGGTCTTATGAGGTCACAAGCGCTGCACCAGATGAGTTCTATTAGTGCCTTAGGATACCATCTGTACCAGGACACACACACTTGCTCTAAGTCTCTTTGCTGTCTCTTCTGTTGATTATATTGTGTGGGTGATAGGATTCTCACGTAAGCAAGCAAATTTCCTTCCCTAGAACATTTCATAAGCTTCTTTGCTCAATAAAAAGTGGCTGTAGGGGGACCTGAAATTCCAGAAGCCTGATCTGATGCAAAGCAAACAAGTGCAATAGTCTTTCTATTTGGTTATGGCCGTACACACAGCCATGTCTGTACTAGCGAGTTCAATGAGGCATTTTACCTAAGCCTGGTCCTTCTGGGAATCTTCACACTTCCAGTCAGGCCTATCTAAGGCAGGGGTGGCTAACCCATGCCTCTCGAGCCGCAT
>JANRFK010004440.1:2420608-2435122 GCA_030068395.1 Apalone spinifera | reverse complement strand
GGCGACGCTGGCGCCTGTGGTGTGTCACCGGGCGGGGCGCGCGCCTGGCCTGGGCGAGGGGAGAGCCGCCCCGTGCGGCGACAGCGGGTGCGCAGCGCTGGCCTTGGGGGGCGGGGGGACGCCCGGCCGAGCTCGGCAGAGGCAGCGGACAGCCCGCGTGGAGCGGCGCCGCGGGAAGTGCTGCTGCTACTTCTGAGCTGGACCTGTCGGCCGGGGACGGGGCGAGGTGCGCGCTGGAAGCAGGGGAGGTAACGGCTTGGAAATCGGGCCCCTGTTCCGAGACGAACGGGACAGCCCCGAGGGGGTTATGTAAGAGCGAACAAAGACTAAAGGTGGCAGAGCAACTGTCTTGCTCGTCAAACAGAAAATCGATCTGCAGGTTAAAAAAAAAAAGGCCCGCCCTTGTTCTTGCCTCATCACACAGGGTCAAGGGGCATTCAATGAAATTAAAAGGTGGCAAATTCAAAACTGAATAAAGGAAATACTTTTACACAGAGCATGCAGTTGGGCTGTGGAACTCATTGCCACCCAGAGTTGTTGAGCCCAAAAACTTACTAAGATTCAAAAAGTGCTAGGATGTTTACATGGATAACAAGGCTATTCAGAATCATCCGTAATTGTGGATGGGTTATTAAACCTCATGCTGCAAGGTTTATTCTCATCTCTTAACTGTTAGTGCTGGAGATGAGATCTAAGGTGGAGGGAGGCAATTCATCCCATACTTTGGTTCTTACATCTTCCCTTCAGGCATCTGATACTGATTGCTGTCAGAGGCTGAATACCTGCCTAGATGGATCTGGGATCTGATTCAGTCTGGCAATTCCTAAATGTAAAATTGTATGTAAAATGTACTTTAAAAGTCATTGTTTAGTCACTTTCAATAGTATTATATCAGTAAATAGATATTAAAAACAAAAAATTGGGTTTCCAGTATTTCGGTGTGATATTGGTGGATGGATTGTGAGGTCCTTTTGTGATATTTTTGGATAGGTTTTGTAGGTTGATCACTAGTCTGTGGTGCTGTAACTTTTTCATTTGATTTCCTCTCTCACCAATCCATAGTTTGGTGTTTATGTTGAGTAATGTACAGTCCATTCTCACTGATGCGGCTTATTTGTGACACAAGACAATAGGAGCTCACATCAGCAAGACTCTTGTACATTTCATTAACATGTCTTCCCATGGATTTATACAGAATTTATCAGAATTGCAGTTTTTTATTTAAAAAAAAGTTTACATCTCTCTTGGTGTTGCAGTTTTAGTTATCTTAACTGCTGACTCACCAAGCCATCAGGGGGTTTATGTTGTCAAGACTCTTCAGCAAAAAGGGTCAGAATGTGTCACTCCCTTCCCCCTCCATCCCTCTTAGTGGGTTGATAGTTATCTTACTTATCACCATTGTATTTGGGTAACTCTTTAGCTTTTGATAGTCCTATTAGAAATATCCAGGTAATGTGCTTATTCACTGAGATGCTCTCTGTGTCCAATAATTTGAAAGTACCTTTTGCAGATATAAAGCTACAGTTTTTGTGTATAGTAGGATGAAGAGTGGAGGTCTCTAGGAAAAACCCAGATGCTCCAACAGGTGATGGGGTTATGTGCTCTGAGTCAACACTTAACCAGTATCCCAGTCCTGTTTGTCGGGGTGCCACCTGTAATCCCTGAGCCACATACCTGAGCTACTTGTCTTTAAAGATCCAGTAACTCTTTTATCAAGAGTATAAGTATTTAGCCATTGTCTACTGGCCACATGCCATCCTGAGTAACTGGGTAAATTCTGTCTCCCTAAATTCCCCTTGAAATTTCACTTGGATGTAATATGCTGCTACATTTTTACAGAACTATAGCATGATGTAGATAGTGTGTTTTTTAAAAAATGGCTCTGTTCCATCCAAGATGTAGCTGCAATTTAGGTTAAATGTGCAGTAGGATCATTTGGGATTAGAAGCATTATATACAATTTATTATGGTGGGTGTATCAGAATATAGTGTTTCATCAATATGTTCTGCAAATGACTCTCTGCCCCTTCTTCATTGTTATGCCATAATTTTACCTATATTCTGATTGGTTAGGTGCCATATCCTGGAAATCTGCCTCTCTTGCTAGATGTGGTTTTGAGTGCCCCAAAATAATCTGTTTCAAATATCTACTTTTCTAAATATGACAAGGTTACTAGGGTAAGGGAGGAGTGGTGCTGAAATAAGCATTCCTACAGGATTTGAGCTGAAATTTAAAAAACAAAGTTTTTTGACCACAGATGTTGTGTTGCCAGCATCCAAATTTAGCAAAACTTTACAAATCTGGAAGTTAAACATGTATAGGTGGCAGATCACAGGTTCTATAAAGCAGTTCTTTCTAACAGTGTTGTTAAATTAGGCTATAATTTTAACTCTGCTATTTTCAAGAGCTTGTAATTTTTGGGGAAATAATTCTGCAGGGAATGAAATTTTCTATGCTCATTCAAAATGTGAATTCTGTGCAGAAAACGTAGTGAAATTTCTTTTGGGTATTCTTGAGCTAAGAAATGTGTCAGATGCTCTATTTTGTACTCGACTAACAAAAAGTTTAATTTTTAAAAACTTGATGCTTGCCATGGATTTAATTCTCAAAGAGGGGAAATATCTTTGACATCTTGAAACTTGGTTTAGAAATAAATGCAAATTTAACATGTTTTCTAACAAATACTTAGTTAGGCGAGGAGTATATTGAAATAATCCCAGCTGTGCATATTTCATTGAGTGTGCACATTCAAAGAAATGGATCTTGCTTCTCTTGTGTGTTCAGATGATGTGTACAGTTCTGTAGTTATTAAAATAAATGAATTCATGGGGCACACTAAACTATCTACATTAGATTCCAAAATTTCTAGTATAAAATTTCTTCAAATATATATGTTAATTTGAAACTGAGAATGAAAATTTTAACAGTTCTTATAAGCCCTTGTAACAGCGTTGATGTTTCTAATAGGCCTAACAAACTTGAGAAATTGATGACATTTCTGTAAACTGGGAGGGGAAAATGAATGGGGTAAAGTTTCAATTTAAATTAAAAAGAGGTAGAGTTAGGTTTATAGTGTAGACATACCCTAAGTCAGCCTTATTAAATCATTTGATAACCACCACAGTAATTACTCCAGCCGTGAAAATGAGAAGACAGACTGTTACTACATTTAAAAAGCAGAGCTGCAGTGGCCTGGGATTGGGCGTAAGCCGGAACAGCTGAGTCCTGGCTCGCACCATTTCCCCCACTGTGCCTCTGCCTCCCTTGCCCCCTGTAGATACGGTGTCGCTTACATCCCTAATATTGAGGCCCGTGTGGATATAAATTAGTATCCATGGAATTGAAAATCTCTCTTGGAAACCACAGCAGCAGAGGGTGCAGAATGGGAGGCTGCCACTCCAGCAGCCAGCACACTGTGCCAGCAGCTCCTCCGGAGCAGCTATACTGCCCCAGCTCCTTCTCCATCCCTTCCACATAGCTGCTTGTGTCTCTTGTCTGGGGGCTTGCTTACCACTTGAACACAAGAATGTGGCCAAGACCAACTGCTGCTTAGTTTGATGCCCAACCTAGTGGGTAGGGCTAGGGGCAGCACAGCTGTACTGATGGAGCTGCTTCTGGGAGTGGCTGCCCCACGTTCTACTCCTTTCTCTGTTGCGGCTCCTAGGAGAGTCTTGCGGTTCCATATAAATGTGTAACTATGCAGGGCTCTATCTACGCAGATGCTGCGTTGCCCTAACTATACCAGTGTAAGCTTTTGGCCTCTTGTTGAGGTGATGTTATGTCAGTAAAGTAGGACTCTTACACTAACCGGAGCAAGACTGTAACATAGATTCTGACCTAATGAGGTTGATAGAAGCTGCCATATGTTGAACTGACTGTGTAGCAGTATTCTCTCTAAGATCTTCCATGCATGAACGGCATGAGTTTGGTCTTGTGCACCAATGTTAAGATCATGTGTGCTTGTTCGGATGTGTGCCCACGAAGATTCACATTTAAACATGAGTCTTGTTACTTCTGTAAAAATAACTTTTTAATAAATTGTATTAGTTTCTATTCAGTATGGAACACATCTTTCACCCTATTAAAACATGTTGAGTCCATGTACATATTTTCCTTAATATGGGCATTTTCATTAAAGTTAATTTGAAGAATACTGCTGTTAATTTTCCTAAACTGTGAAATGTTCCAAAACAAAGAAAATAACTTTAGTCCAAGCCCCACATGTATCACAAAATGCAAATTTCAGTTTCCTCTCTCCTGTAGAGGGCTTATTTTAATTCTTGCCACTATCAAAAAGGTTACAGGAGACCTACAATGTGGTCAAGAAATTTGTCTTTAAAATAGTGCTTTTCATTTTACATAATACAGATATATAAAACAAATATACAAGTGTCCCCCCCCCCCATGGTGATCCAAAAACTCCTCAGCTACAACATAAGAAAAGGGGCAACATGATTTTCATGTTGTACTATATGAAAGACAATGTAGGAAACAACCCAGTAGGAAGAGACAGTATTTCATCAAATAGCTCTTTTCCATCTCCAGTCTCTCTTATTCTCCTAGTGGTATTATTTAGTGGTATTATTTAGTAAGTGCCAGCAATTGTTTGGCTCTGGGCAAAATATTGAAAAGGAAACATTATGTGCCACAAAAACTTTAAAATCTAAATAGCCAGATGAAAATGAAATGACCTGGAAGATCCAGATAAAGAGGGTTCTATGGGCCTGACCCAAAATCCATTGAAACCAATTGGAAACTTTCTATTGACTTCAGTGGAACGGAGATTTACAGCATACCTTGTATTTTTTTTTAATGGGTAGGTAAACTACAATTGATTGACATGTTTTAATGTAAACAAACAAACAAAAATCTCAACTAGAATAAACATCTTTGTAAAATGTCCATTTTTCCCAAAAAGCCATTTTCCATCAAAATGTTTCCCCAGAGCAGTCTAGTAGAGACTAGAGCTGACTGAATTATTCATTGCAATTGTATTCTTTTTTTTCCCCCCCTGCATTCAGATCATTTGCAAACTGCTCTGGTTTCTGCAAGATTATTACTTATTTGTGAGAATTCTTCTAACAGTTCAAAACACATTTCAGGCTGAGATGATCGTTAAATTTTAGTATGCACAATTACCTTTCAGTGGTTGGTGATTGGTCACCTAAGCAACATTACGTTTTTCTGCTTCCTGATTGGAAGACTCATTTTTTAAAACAGGAGAATAATGAATGAGTAATCAGACACACAACTCTACTCCCAATGACTTCATGGGACTTTGCAGTGCTATTTCAATACTGAGTTATTTTGAAAATCCTGTTCTACATTTTAGACCCTCCACCTACAAAAACGTACATATATGTCTAACTTTACCCATGTGACCAGTTCCTTATAAGTGAGTGGGACTATTCTCATGAATAACGTTAAGCAGGTGCATAAGCTCCTGTAAAATAAGGGCTTTAATAACAACCTACTTCCCAACCTAGACACTGGTAATGTGATAAAACCCATGGAAGTCAGATCAGACCCTAAATAAAGCCAAGAAATAACAATTGAAGTTGTATAATTTAAGACTTACACAAAGGATTTGATGGTAAGGCAGGGGATCGGAATTTTACTTTGGTGGCACTCTGGCTTTGGCCGAGGCTGCTGGAGGAGCAGCCACCGCCAGCCACCTGTGACGCTGCTCTGGCCTTGGCCAAGGCTGCTGGAGGAGCAGCCACCGCCAGCCACCTGTGACGCTGCTCTGGCCCTGGCTGGTGTTGCTGGAGGAGAAGCCGCCACTGGTCACCCACGATGAAGCTAGCAGCTCCTGTCCTGGAGAAGAGCTAGGGCTAGGTTAGAGCTAGGGCCAGGGCCATGTGGTGGTTGCCCTGCTGCTCCTGGGTCGGGGCAGCCACCCAACACGCAACCCCGCCCCGGAGCAGCTGAGCAGCCACTGCGCAGTTCTGCCGAGGAGGTGGGCAGGCCCCAAATTCTTGGTGCATGCCCGCACAGGCACACACTTTAGAGAGAACACTGCTGTGCAGTGTAGACCAGTCTTTAGTAAGTAGCATCAACTGCCATTGCATGTTGTAGAGAAGGAAGTAGATAGAATTGTGGATTGATTGTGTGCAGGATGGGGTGGGGAGGGAGTGGACTTGCTAGAAAATTAAAAAAATATGGTTTTTTTTCAGTGTTTGGTTTTGAATGTGGTAGATGGGGCTTTTTCATCCTAACTGGTAAGTACAAAAGCTGTTAAGTACTGTGTACAGGCATTTGGCATTTACTGGTGACTAAACACAGTTGACTTAATCTATATGATTCGGTAAGTCAAGGAAGTGTTAGCAAACAAGCAATTGAATGCACTGAAGTAATGAAAACAGACATTTTCTAAAGTAAAAAGGAGCCCAAATCTGTGATTAATCTAAAAAAATGCAGAAATTGGTTTCTTTAACTCTTCTAGTTCAAATATGCCATTGAATGCACTTTTGTCTGTTGAAGTGAAAGGTCAGAACACTGATGAGCTTAATACTGCAAGTGAGATGTATTCAATGCCTGGGTGTCATTGCAATTAGGGATGTAAAAGACTAGTCTCTCCCTCCTCCTTGCTGCCTCTATCAGTCAGCAGGACTTCCTGCTGGCCCTGGGCTCCACGTGGTGTTCTAATTTTGAAATGCACAAGAGCTCCTGCTGGGGCTCTTGTACATTTCAAAGGCGGAACGCAGAAGTGCTTATCGATTAGTCTGTGGAAAAGGAACATCAACTGCAGCCCTAAAGCACGGTGATGGGAATTCAAAATTCCATCGACTACTCGCCTAGCAAATTAATCGCTACTTAACATCCCTAATTGCAATGCTACTGTGACACTTCAAACCCTCTTCAAGATCTTCTAGCAACAATTGCGTATCAACTTCAGGACTGGTCTCTGTGTGACTCTGATGCTTCAAAGTGCGAAATATTAATGGACAATAAAGGCATTAAAATAACTGAACTTGATAAGGAAGTAGCATCCTTTAATGTAAATAATATCACCTTCGTTGTTTTCTAAAATGAGTGATACATAGAAGTTATTGAAGCATTTTGTCTTGGATGTGTACTTTTGCCGTTGACTTAAACCTTTAGATCCATCACTCTGTGCTGCAAATGAAGACATTGGGAAAAGGGAAAGCAGAAGCAGAAGAATCAACATTGACCTTAACAGAAGATGACGGATCTAATATGAAAGAGGACTCTAATGGTAACAGGCATCCATGGAGGGAATGTGTGTTCTACTTAAACTGCTGCATAATTATATGCAAATGGCAGAAGAGACTCTCAAGAATGTAGAGAAAATTATTACAAAAAGGTCTTTGCCAGTTATACAGAAATGACGCTATGAGAGTATTTCTTAGGAATACTCATTCTAAATGTGTGTTCAGTACAGTTATAAAAATGTGATGAGCAAAAAAAGGAACATCTACTGCAGCCCTAAAGCATTGTGATGGGAATTCAAAATTTCTTCTGCACTTAGCATCAACCTCTTGGTTGGTTGAAAATAGGAGAATTGATGCCTGTAGCTCACAGTAACACTTAGAGGAATTCCCAGAAAGGCAAATAAAAGAATCACATTCCTTACTGATAGGTTACGTCTAGACTGGCGCGCTTTTGCGCCAGAGCGATGCAAATGAGGCTCAGCATTGGAATATCGCCGAGCCTCATTTGCATAGCTAATGAGCCGCCATTTTCACAGAAGAGGCTCTTGCGCAAGACAGGGCTGTCTACACTGCCCCTTCTTGCGCAAGAAAAACCCTTTTGCGCAAAGCCGTTATGCCTGAAAATAATCGGCATAACGGCTTTGCGCAAAAGGGTTTTTCTTGCGCAAGAAGGGGCAGTGTAGACAGCTCCGTCTACACTGGGGGCCTTCTACCCCTCATCCCATTTCCCTCTGGGTGGCAGGGACCCTTCCCCTCCTCCAGGTCAAGGATCTGGGGAGGGAAAGTTTTGGGGCAGAGGGGATACTTACTCAGTCTAGTGGCTGGCAAGATGCTGAACCCCAGGCCCAGCTAGCCACTCTCTTGGTTTTGTGGCTGCCCCCAGTGATAGATCTGCAGTATAACTCTCCCCTGCACTCGCTGCGCCCGGTGGCCACTCTCAGTATTGTGTCCCTCTTCCCTGTTGCCTCCCTTTCCATGGTGTGGAAAACAGTCCCATTCTAGGCACATCCTGTTATCCTGGCACAACCAAACCCTGACCTTGCTTTAAGTTAGGAAGCTGCATATCAAATTTGGTGATCCTCACTCTTACCATTTAGGAGGCGTTCTTGAACAAACAGGCTCATGGACAGACAGACATTTCTAAAATAGATGGACTTTCTGGCACACATGGTATTGCACTCAACATATAGTAACTCTACTTAGGAACTCTTTCAGATGGATAAAAATTAATCACTTCTGCTGAATGGTGGTTGCCGAGGGACCAGCGATCATGACCTGATTGCATTCAGTGTGGGCAAACATAAGACTGTTCCAACAAGTAATTTGTATATAGAGTATACTCCTGATTGTCCAAATAGCAAATAGAATAGAATTTAGTCAGCTAATCGGGAGTTCATGTAGTTGAAAGGGTCAGAGCTATTCAGCTCATTCTCCTCACAGTCCTGGCTGGGGTTGGGCTGCAGAAGTCTCACTGTGCTGCAGCAGGGCCAGTGATATCCAGTCCCTGTAGGCACAAGGTGCAGCAGAAGGAGGCCTACACTCTGTTCTGTCCTACCAGGATTGCAGCCTTCCCTGCATCTTCCACCTGCAGGGATCGTGTCTCTCTGACCCTGTGGCAGTGAAGGGAGCACTCTGCAGCTGTGTTCTCATGGTCTGCTCCCTCCATCCCGTGACAACTGGGCTTCAGAGGCCTCACTGTGCTGCCCTAGGAGGCCTCTTCAGAGGCCTCACTGTGCTGCCCTAGGAGTCATTCCGCAGCATGGTGGCCTCCACCACAGCCTTGACTTCCTCCGTGCAGTCCAGGCTGAGGGAGTGGGGGTATTTGCTCTACTTGCTGTACCTTCTCATTCACTGCATCCCTTCCTTGCCCTCTGCAGCATGCATCTCATGTTGGGGACAAGGGAGGTATTCAGGAAATGCAGCAGTTTGGATAATAGGGTTTCAGATAAATGGGAATATACTGTACGTGGTGCTTCAAAAGGCTAATTTACCAAAGCAGAGGAAAACAATGAGTGAAATGATTGTGGGGAGAGGGATATTAAGTAAAAGAAAATGAAAATTAGAGTTTGTGTAAAAAGTTTTTTAAATGGCCAAGAATACAATTAAGCAATCAAGAAAAAGGATATTGTTGGCCAAAAACCCAATTCTAATTCAGAGGTGAAGTGACGGCAGCAATGAGAAACAAAAAGTAATATCCATCAAAGGGTAAAAAGTGGGGAGCAGATAGCAGTCTATCAATTAGCAGATATGAAGTGTAGAAAATGCAGTGCTTTTTTTGTGATGGTACTGCCCGGTATGCAGTACCGGCACCGTCAGTCAGAGCTCAACAACTTTTCCCCTGGAGTACCGGCACTTTTTTTTAAACAAGAAAAGCATTGAGAAAATGTATAAAGGAAATTAAAGACATGATGAAAAAATCCACGACGGGCAGGATGTAAGACAGTAAGGAGTTGCAGTATGCAAGAAACAAAAGCGATTCTAGCAGTGGTGGTGGTATTATATGGACATAATAAAATGGTTATGCTGCATATAAATCAGATTTGTTGAATTAAAGAAATAGGATGATGTGCTATACTATAGAGGTGTAAGAGTGTAGCTGTTTAAACAGGTTATAGATAAGCATAAGCTTATCAGTTACCCGAACAGTTACGCACAATTCCCGTTCCTGAGGAGCTGGAGGCAGCAGCGCCAGAGGCGGCAGCGCAGGGTGGCAGTCGGGAGCCAATATGTGCAGGGAGCTGGCAAAGAGCCAGCTCCTGGTGCATACTGGCTCTCGGGAAGCTAGCTGGAGGTACGTATAACTATGTAACTGCTGACGTGTACAATTACCTGCATTTTAACATCCCTGCTGTGCTATATCACATAAGGCTTACATCATTTTAAGTCCATTAAACAACATCTAATATACATAAATATTTTAAAATCAGGATAACTGGCACCCAAGAGTCCTAAAATAGTTGGCTGAAGAGCTCTCTAGCCACCGTTGTTAATTTTTAATATATCTTAGAATATTATGGAAATTCCAAAAAAGTGAGAGATCACTAATATTGTGCCAGTATTTCAAAAAAGTAAGTAGGGTGACCCAACTATCTGAGGCTGTTTAGTCTGACATCACTTTCAGGTAAAATAATGGAATGGCTGATATGAGATTCAGTGGTTAAAAAGAGTTAAAGGATAGGGATATAATTAATGCCAGTCAACATGATTTTATGGAAAATAAGTCTTGTCAAACCTGACTTCATTCAATGAGATTACAGGTTTGGTTGCTAAATGTAACTGCATAACTGTAATAGACTTTGTAGTGCACAACATTTTGATTAAAAAATTAGCACTTGATTATTGTGGGAGTGTTTTACGTACAGTATTGGAAATTTTTCTTCCAAAAGCATATACCTTTTTCTACCTGAGAAATACAGATGCTTATGAAGTGATCCACTTAGTTTGGATTTCATAAACCTTTGTGACTTTTTCTCCCCAAAACCTGTGCTTTGTGGGGTGGTTTTTGGGGTAGGAATGGGAGAAAATCACAACACTTCGATTGACTTCTTTAACGAGCTGCAATACTCTTCCAGTCTTCCTCAGGAATTGTCATGTGTTTGCTGACAAAGGGCACTTGCCAGTAATCAGTGGAAAGCTTTATGTTGTGAGGGTGAGGGCTTAAGCCAATTAATTTCTGCAGAAAAATTAATTTCACTGAAAAGTTGTTTCCAGTCCCCATGCTGCCAAGTAGCCTTGTGAATGTGAATCAAATGTAGAATGATGCAGTGTTGTCTTTGTGTCTGCTCTAAGATTTATCAAGCAGCACCAGATTTCTGGGCAACTGCAAGGAATTATCTGGGGGCTGTTGCCATTGTTTCGTGTACTGGAGGTCAAAAGGACACTGAGGGCAAGGTTGAAAGCTTCAGGGAACCTGCTAGAGGCTGCTCCCATCAATACTCTATCCACCTGAGGTCTGGAGCTACCCTTTTGTCTCCTGGATATTGTTTCCTGGGTGTAGGTCCATCAATGGCTATTAGCTAGGACGGGCAGGGATTACTTCTCTAGCTTCAGTTTGCCAACAGAAGGGATGTGTCGCTTGATGGTTCTGTTTGGTTCATTTTCTCTGGGGCACCTGGCATTGGCCACTGTCTGAAGAGGCTAAATAGACCTTTGGTCTGATCCAGGATGGCCGTTCTAAGGAGCATAAAATGAAGGAAAATCTTTTATTCTCTCTATACCCAATTTCTTTCCCCAAGTTTCCTCTGCAGACAGGCTCACCAAAGAGAGATTTTGTTGCAGGCAGATGTTTACCATTTCATCTCCTAATTTTCTTTTTTAAAGAGGCCGTTTTGTTTTTTTCTCTCACTCTATCACTTTGCCACCAATGAAGAGGCAACAAGGGAAAGAAGGAAGTTGTAAATTTTCTACTTTGTCACTGCAAGTGGGGCAAATAATGGAGAGAGTCAATGAGTTATTTCCCTCTGGCCCCTTTGTGATCACCTTTAGCTGAATCAGTTTTAGGAGTATTTAAATTAGTAGAATACAAATTGAGGGGATGGATTCTCTCTCTCTGACCCTAGTATGCTGTTTTGGTATTAGAAAGTGGCTGGCAGAATCCAGGATCAGGTCTAGAGAGAATTCACCCTGATACAACCTTTGTAAAAGATACCAAAAGGCCCTGTGGTAGAGGTGGGCTTAATTGTTGGAGGAGGCGGGGCTGTAGTGACAGATTGCTATAATTTAGGCAGCCCTTTAAGGCAGTCTGTTATTCCAGGGCCATCCGTGGCCTCTGCATTAGCCCAGAATTAGGAGGGCGTGAGGGTGACTTATAGCTGTAACAAGCCCTTTCCTCTCCCCTCAGGCTTTGAGTATTTTGTTGTGCCCCTTGGAGAGTTGTGCATAACTGCAGTGCAGAACACAAAGAAAACTATGAAATCTGCAAATCATTTCTGTTTTCTGTATTCCTAAATCTGCTGTTGTGAACCTTTCTCTTTAATTTTTTTAGTTTTATTGTCTGCAGTCCTTCTCTAAATATATTCAGAGTGCACCACATTCCTCTAAGTAAATCCTGTTTTTCCAAAACGGCATTGTACTAAAAATTAGAGACAAGTAAGACCCAAAAAATTAGCATCTACAGTTTGACTACCAGAAAATCCAAGGGTTTTTTGTTATCTTTAAAGGAACTCGTACTTGACTTGCCTAACAGAAAATTACCTATCACCTGAATCAGTAATAGTCCTACTAATCATTACTTGTTTAAACCAGCTTTATTTTTTTTTACTGTAATAGCACACATTTTTACTCCCTCAGATTAATAATAATAAAAAAGAGTCAATTTCTTATGGGTGAAGAACTGAAATTCCTAATGTGTTCTTGCATCTTTGAATAAGATGTGTTGCCTTTCTCTAACCATCTTTTCATGTTTTATTTTTTATGCCTGTTTGTGTAAATTTGCACTTTGATATAGTAACTAAAAGAAACTCATTTCTATGCTTAGTTGTTTCTGTGGTTTACACTTTCGTGGACTTTGCTAGCAGGGTTTGACATTTTTATTTTCTTATGTGATTTTATTTTATCTATGGGTTTTGTTTCATTGTAAAAATATTATTTTTAATTTTGTTAAAGATGCAGTAAAATGTATAGGGGAAGGGAAACAGCTTCTGTCTATTTTTACTGTTGCTGTGTAGAACTGTCTCAGTTTAATGCTATTACTGCATAGAATACAAAAAATAGAAGATGAGAGAGGGATAAAGTAGACCTCTCTCCCCTCCTTCATCCCCTAGTTTCAGGGGATGGTAACTAAAGCAAGTTCTTCTTGACCAAGTTTAAAGGAAATGCCCTGCCATTCTGACCATTGCCTTCATGTCAGTGTGGATTAAGGTTCTGCATCCCCACTGGAATCAGCTCAGTTTAAACTCATCTTTTCCATCTAGAGCTGCTGTTTTAATGAGCCCCAGTTGAAGGGCCCTCTTTCTAGGCCTGGCATGTATTGGTTTTTCCAGATGTCAGGGCTGTTCCCCTCTCTGGCACGCTGAGTGCAGAAGGTAGGGGCCCGTAAAAGACCTTAAATACATTGCCTTTGTAGGTATGCTGACACAAACTCCCCAGAGTCACAGATTCACTCCCCCTGGGAGATAAGCTGCCACCATCAACTAAATTAAATAAAACCCTGAAAACCAGGAAGAAACTCTTGAACATCTTCCCAAAGCGCTTTTGCCACAGAAAACAAACTGTCTCTGATAGCAGCCCTCTCTGGTTAGGCAGGGACACACACAGGATCATGGATTTCACACAGAGAAGTTTAACCAAACACAAAGCAAATCATAACTAAACATACATTCCTCTCTTTACTCACAATCCATACTGATCTGTACTTCCAGGCTCAGTCCATTCCCATGCCCAATATTTCTTGTAGGCATGGTAATACCATTTGATTACTCCATCTTGCTTCCTCTAGCTCCTAACTTAGAACTCACACAAAGGAACAGCAGCCAGGTATCTATATTCAATTTTAATTTCAACAGTCTTTCTCATTGACTTTCCTGGCTTTCTGCCAACACCCCTACCTACCTGAGTTTGAGCCTTAGGGAGGTAACCTAGTGGCAGATGATGTGGGGAAAGCTGAAGTACTCAATGCTTTCTTTGCCTCTGTCTTCATAGACAAGGTCAGCTCCCAGACTAATGCGCTAAGTGATGCAAGATGAGATGAAGATGGACAGCCCGTGGTGGGTAAAGAACAGGTTAGGAACTATTTAGAAAAGCTAAATGTACATAAATCCATGGGTCCAGGCAAATGTCATTGAGGAACCTTTGGCTGTTATCTTTCAAAAGTCGTGGAGATCAGGAGAGATCCCGGTGTTGTACCAATAAAAGCAAGCAGGATCTTATCGGGGGATAAGGCAAAAAGCCACATTTATTGTAAAGATAATAATAAAGAATAAAGAAAAGATAAAAGCAAATAACATTGTTTGCTACTTATTCCTATCACTACTTAACCCTTATATACACACACACACACACACACACACACACACACACACACACACACACACACACACACACACACACACACACACACACACACACACACACACACACACACACACACACACACACACACACACACACACACACACACACACACACACACACACACACACACACACAAATAAATAAACATTCATTCAATCATTCATCCATTCATTCAGGTTCTGTGTAGTTATAGTTACCAGCCTGGAAGTTGCTTGTGACAGAATACTGGCCAGGTATTCTGTACACAGATGATGGGAGTGGGGAGCGAACAGGTGATCAGATGCGCATCTGAAGCTCCTGGTAGGCTGGCAGCAGAACCTTGGACTC
>JANRFK010004440.1:2376674-2414711 GCA_030068395.1 Apalone spinifera | reverse complement strand
AATTCTTCAAGGGTCTCCTTCAAGGCAAGTGGACTGAAAATGACATTATGCAATTATTCAGTTGGAAGGTATTTTGACTTCAGCATGCTTCAGACCCTGTTCACAGAAGGAAATAATTTAAAGGCCGATCTGATGACAAGATGTCAGTAGCCAGCAATGGTGATGAGTTGGAGGGAGAGAAATGGATTGGGCTCTTACATGAAGCATTCGTAGGGAATTCAACATATCAGAGGAGAATCTGTTCTGTAATGTGAAATTCCAAGACCTGTATCTCACGTGGGCCTGTTTATTCTCGCAGAAGAATTTCGCAGACAAACTGATGTTCCGTTTGGAATCTTCAGTTACGTCCTGGCAATCAAGGGACAATAGTCAATACAATTTTCCTTTGCCAGCAATTGTAAGCTTCCATCTAACTGAAACAGTGCATGCTGTCCTTGAAGGAGAGTAGTAGCAATTGAAGTCCTTTTCATATTGTGGTTTGTTTTATGCATTTCCCTACCATAATGTAGGTAGCAAAATCATCACAAAGCTAATTCAGACTCTCTCTAGGTCTTTGTTTGTTTCCTATATTAACTCTTCTAAAACTATAACAGGAAGAATCTCTTGTCATGCACAGTGATTTGCCTAGAGCAACATCACTTTTTGATTAGTGAGGTCAAGATATTATTAATCAAATCTCTCCCCCGCTCTCCACACATATTCTTATTGTGTCTTCTTGAGTATATAGAGTGACCACGAACATCTCCCAAAGGTTTTCCATTCAAGTTATCTTGATCTACAGCATTGAACTAGTATCTCAGTTAGTGGTCCCAGCAAATGTTCTTTTTATTTCTAAACGTCTGAGAAGTCATTTGACTTTGCCTCTTCTATCTAAAAAATAGCTAGTATAGATCCACAACAAAGCAAATAATAGTTACCAAAAAATAAAACAAAGCCAGGGACAACTTTTCATACCTTATGTAGTACAGGTTGCACCTCCCTTAACCGGGACTCCCTGATCTGCCAACATCTGTGGTCCAGCATGGACCATTGATGTTCCTGGACCACAATGCCCAGGAAAAAGGAGGTCTCGTGGCAGAGCAGGAGTGCGTTAGGGGGCACTGGCAACCCAGTATATGTGTGTGTGTGTGTATATGGAAGGGGGGGAGGCAGGGAACACAGCGGGGAGCTTCTGCCCCAGCAGTGGCCAGGGAGCTCTGGCCTTGGCTCTCTGCCCCAGCCCTGGCTGCCCAGCCAGGCAGCTGCTGAGCTCTGCCCCAGCTGCGCAGCTCCGGCTCTGGCCGCAGCACCAGGTGTCTGCAGAGCTCTGCCCCAACTGCGGAGTTCCAGCCATGGTGCTCTGCCCCGGTAGTAGCAGAGCCAGCAGCAAGTAGAGAGCCTTGGGGAGCTGGGGCCCTAACCTGGTGGCAGCACAGGCCAGGAGGGGAGGGAACTTCCCTGTTCCAGCAAATCCCTTTGTTCGGGACCAGTCTGGACTAGCTCAGTCATTTCATTCTGCTGGACCGTGGTGTAACCCAAAGAGTTCCAGCCAACTAAGTCCCTACTTGAGAAGAAATGTGACCTAGACAACTGTTCCATCAAATGAGAAGAATCAAATGTGTCAGTTGCTCACATTTTTAGACAGATAAATGTTTGTGGAATTCCTCTGCCTTTCCTCTTATCCCAGGACTGTTCCCATCTTACCCCTCCTTTCCCTTTCAGTAGTAGCCAGAGTGACCATCTTTTCAGGTGTGGGATGAGGACTTTCTTTGCAAGCCATCAATTTCACTCGTTAACGATCCAAGGAAACGTTTGTAGAACAGCTTAAGTAACTCCCTCTCCTCCCAAGTCCTGAGCAGGCTATCTTTGCTGGCAAAGCTAAAGAGAGACCAGACCACGTATTCCAAATTGGGTTCCCTGCACTGCAGGGCAAAACACTAACTTGGCAACTGGTTGTCAGAGAACCATTCTGGCTCCTTGTTAGGTCATTTGATTACTACTAAACCACTAGCAAACTATTTAGGTAGCCCCTACCACAAAGAATTTCCTGTCTCTTAGGGCTTGTCTGCACTGCCGCTTTACTGCGCTGTAACTTTCTCCCTCAGGTGTGAAAAAACACCCTCCCCCCTCGAGCCCAGCAAGTTACGGTGCTGTAAAGAGCCAGCGTAATCAGACTCCCAGTGCTATTAGCGGATCTCCTCCTGGAGGTGATTTACCTACACCACTGAGCACTCCCTCAGCACTAGTGCTGTGACCACGCTGCTGCATTAAAATGCTGCCGTGGTTGGGCTTTAAACTCACGCTGTATGTGGATAGCATCCAGCACGGTAGAAACTCTCTGTGAGTTGGGGATTTTAGGTATAATTGTAAATAATTATAACGTTAATCTCTGCTACCAGTGTGAAACATTCCTGTTTTAGAATCTGCTTTTAGGATGTGACACACACAGAGAAAATATCTATTAGGAAATCTTGATTTTTGTTTTCCTTCAGAAAACTGTGCAGTAGCATGCGGGGTTACTTATAGAGAAGAATGCTGTTAATCATACATGGGATGCGTTGGGTTTTTCCCGTCTCCTGCACCCCCGTAATGGCACGGACAGACTTCACCAGCCAGTAGAATAGAGGGAGTTTATTGCTTCTCCAGGATACAGCACAGCACAGATGTAATCTGGTTACAGGGCCCTTAAGATGGGGGAGCCTGGCCCCTAAATCCCAGCCCGTTGCCTAGGCTGCTTCCTCCGTGATACCCAGCCAGAAAACTAACTAACTCACTTCCAGCCCCACCCCCATCCAGGGCTCCCCTCCCCTTCTTCCCATTGTTCCGCTCCCTGGGAGATACCTGTCTGACGAGTTTGAAGCCCCCTTTGCATAATGACTCATCCCCTGCCCTGCTGGGCCGTGCTGCAGCCAGCAGCCAGTGGAGGTCACTCACACTACCTCACAGGCTCCCATGAAAACAAAAATGTGTGGTTATTCAAATCTCCGAATTCAGTCCAGGCGAATGATGACCCAAAGTTCTTACAGTTAGATGAGTGCTCGGTGAACTGAGTGAAATGACTTGGCAGCTTCAAGCCAGATACTAGTAATTCATGAGGAGAGAAGAGGGGGAGAGGCACAGGAAATTCCACCTCAACATTTAGTATCCTAGATGTCAGAGCACTGGTTCTCAACCTGCAGCTCAATCCGCATATAGTTGCAGCACATGTGATGGACCGCTGCGCACCTGGCTCCTACTGCATTTAAACTGCAGAGCCGCAGTGGCGGTAGTGATTGCCCCCCCACTGAGTAATCGAGTAGTCGATGGAAATTCCACCGACTACTCAATTAGCTGATTAATCACAATTTAACATTCCTACTCTCCAGGGCTGTCAGCACCTTACATACATACTAACTTCACTTGAAAAAAAAATCCCTTGATGAAAGCTTTGATTGAAGATCACTTGTAAGCTTCTCTTCCACACAACTGTATAATTCAAGTTAGTGGTTTGGGAGGAGCATACTCTGGTGGCTTTCTAAGATGAGCTTTTCTGCTTCTAAATCGTAGGAGCTAAAATTTGAATTGTGTGGTATGAATATAAAACTCATTATGGGTTGCTTCAGTAACCTATAAAATCCCTCAAGTCTATGAAAATCAGCATATACTGATATTGTCTCTGTTCAGGACTTCAAACAGCTTTCTGCAGATGGACCTGATGCTCCTATAGATTATGTCCCCAGATGTGCTCTAGAAATTATTTTGGGGAAGTTCTGTGGTCTGTATTATACAGGAGGTGAGATTAGCTGACCCCAGTGGTCCCTTTTGGCTGTGGGAATCTATGCAAGTTCTGTGGTGCCCACTAAAATAATCTCATTGTATTAATATGTCAGTCTGCTTATTAGCTTGCATTGCATAGTTAAAAGTGGAACTCAAGGAAGCAAAGCCAATATTGGCATTCTAAAAGGGACATTCTGAGGGTACCATAACTTAGTTTCTGTTTATATATTTTCTCTGATTAGAGCATTTCTGTAGCATGCATGAGATTCTCTAAAAATGTTTTTGATTTCTTATATTGTGTAGGATAAGAGGAAGTGAGCTGGATCTTTCATTTATAAACCTGTCAAAAAATGTGTGTGTGTGTGTATCTTGAGTCAGGAAGTAGCTGGCACTTTCATTTTTAAAGACAGAAAAATGTTGGCAGCTACCTTAGTCCCATCACTTTACCTGTGAGCAAGCGTGTTCAGCAAAGACATGGATATTAACAAAACAGGTGTGTGTTTAGGCTGGGTATGTTTGGTGCCTGAGAATCCCTAGTTTCTCTTATTTCATCTGTTAAAGATGTGGGGAAAAAGTCAGGGACCAGCCATCAGAACGGGGTGGGCAAATACCGGTCCATGGGCCAGTTCCGTTCTGCCAGGGCTAGCCCTGGGCAGGCCCCCACATTGTCATATTTACCTGCACTTCCACAGGTATGGGGGAATCACAGCTTCTGTTGGCTACGAATTGCCATTTCCAACCGGGAGCTGCGATCTCCCATTGGCAGCGACCCACCAAGGGCTAATCCTTGTGAAGCACTGCCGTTTTATTGCCCCTCCTACATCAGACTGTAATGAAATGTTAACTGTGAACTAAGCTGCCTGAGAGGCAAGCACTATCATGGGAAGGTCACAGGAAGCAGAGTTCCTTATGGAGTGAATGATTCTGCATGAAGTCAATGTTTCTAAAGGTTTTTAATCTTCACATGGATTTTTAACATAGTGTGAAACTTAGTCAAAATAATTTTTAGTCACTAGTGAATTCTTGTGTGTCTGATCATTGGGAACAATGGAACCAGTTTGGATGTGCCAAACAGTAAATAAATGCTCATAATATGAAGATGATAGATTTTTTTTTTTCTTTCAAAACTGGTCAGATGGTGACCAACTGCCCAAGGTCATGCACATTTCTTACTAAGAAGTCTATTTCTTGCCTGAGCAGAAATTTCCTATGCCAAGTCATAGGTGGTGACAGGGGGAGTTTTCCATTAATTCCCTCATTTCATTATTTCCTTTAGCCAGAAACAGATGTAATTTTGTCCAAAACTTAAACAGACCACCCCAAAGGCAAGACAAGCCAGTTGTCAATCAGTGGTGAGGAAGTGGACAGGTGCAGCATCAACAACGACCTTGCCCCCCCTACTCCCCCAACTCTTTGGGATAATGAAATACAGAAACATGAGCCAAGGGACAGAATAACCACAACTTGGTAGTGATTTATCCATGACAGTGTGCCATATGACTGGCCCTTTGGAGACACAACGATGACTGAAAGGAAGTGACCGTCTGTCACTGCTTAGCTGTCTAGCTAAGTGGTAGAAAGAGAGGGGTGTCTAAAGGGTAAATGCTCTGGATGAATTAACCAGGTATTCTGTGCTTAAGAAAACATGCATTTTTCTCCTTGTGAAATGGAAACTGTTGTCTTTGGGCAGCATGCAACTCTGATATTTAAATCCGTGCTTCATTTGCACTTTTGATTTGCCTCATTTACATTCCTCTTTTGGAAGGGGAATGTAGTTTAGACGTGTGCTCAGACTCGCGTGCTGCCCAGAGACATCTTCCGCTTTCACAAGGAGGAAAATGCGTGTTTTCTTAAGCACAGAATACCTGTTTGGCCTGGGGGTGGAGGGAGCACACAAAGCCTCCTCCCGCCCTGCGAGGAGCATGTAGCACTTTGAGGTGCCACGCTCCTTGTAGGGCTGGAGGAGGCTTTGGGCGCTTCCCTTGGCCACAGGCCAATCAGGGCCTGGGGGCGGGGAAGCTGCATGAAGCTTCCTTCGCCCTGCCCTAGCCCTGCAAGGAGCACACGGCACTTCAAAGTGGCTGTGGACAGAGGCAGCTCCGGCTGCAACCCCTGTCCACAGGGAGTCCGAGCTTCCCATGGACAGAGGCTGCTCCAGCCTCTCTTGTGGACAGGGGCTGCTGCCGGGAACCAGCCTCTGTCCACAGTGGGCCTCAAGCTTGCTGCAGTAGGAGGCTGCTTCGTGGGGAGCTTGGACCTCCCACAGACAGAAGCTGCTGACGCAAAGGCCGCAGACCTTCTGTCTGATCCTGTGGAGTAGCCTCTGTCCATAGTAACCCTATGGACAGTGGCCTGCTGGGAGCTGGGCACGGGGCAGGGAAGGGAAGGAGGCAGCACCATGGAGCCAGTGCTGGGGGGAACGGCTTTAAAGCCAGCTCCGCCCAGCACCGGCTCCTGCTCCCCAACCCTCTTTGCTGCCTCTGATACAGAGGCAGCAAGGGAGAGGAGTGTGAGTAGTCAGCTAGATTAACCAATAAGCCTAAACTTATCTGTTAACATCTAGTCAACTACTTGTTCACATCTCTACTTTACTGACCAATGGTGACTTTCTTCCGAGACTACCTCATGCCTTTAGAGCTCATGCAGAGTGTGCTCCTTGCAGGGGCCAAGCTTGCATTTAATAAGTTCCACCCTTCCATGCATACTGACCAAACGTCCAGGAGAATCATTTTAAATTCTGTAGTCCTCCACTATTGGTTAAAATCTGTCCAGCGATTGCCAGTGATTGGGTGAGGCTGGCACTCAAACGAAGGGTTTAACACATGTTTCTTATGAATTGTTCTTAAAAGGACAAAATTTAAGAGCCAAAAATATACATGGCAATTCTATGAAGTAGCTAAGATAAGGGATTGGATCTTGTTGAGTTGCAATCGAAAAATCTCAGTGGAATTACTCTGGATTGATAATGTGGCCCCCATGGTTTCTGGCCCAAAAAGCTCACAGACTGATGCAATACAAAATGACACACTAGGCCACAGTGCAGGTCTGGGAGTATGTAGAGATGACCTCCTGAAAATATCAGGGTAGGAAGAACTTGCAGAAGAATTTCATATAACCACGCTGCTACATTTTAAATGATTTTCAAATTGAATTTAACATGCCTAAAAATCAAATCATTTTAAAAGTACACAGCCGTGGTTCAAGCAAACACGTCAGCACCTTTGTGCTGGTTCTGTTCACCAATAAAGAGCATTTCAGTAGTTATACTACCTTATGAAGAGGAGAATTTTTTCTTTAAATGCTACAAAGTACCACATTGCTTGTAGTGGTGTGTCTCTGTCCCTTATGAAATGGGGGCCATAAGGGGGAAAGTACGCACTCTGCCACCGGAAGCTTCGTGAAGCAGTTGATTGATTAGCTGTCTGTGCTACTGCCTGTGTTGTGTAATGATCTGCAGATGCTGCCTTGACTTGCGTTAGCGCGTTTTGTTCAGAACCACAGTGGGAACTGGCCCTTATATAATGCTGATTGTCAAACTCTGTTCCAGCACTGTCTGTTAGCAGAGGGGAAAGATTAGCTCTGCTCCTTTTCTTTCCCCCACCCTCTCTTACATAGTCTTCTTGTTTTCACCTCTCCGGGCAAAAGCCAGTTTTAGGCTGCTTTGGTATCATGGTATCTTGTTGAGTGATCCATGGTAGGGTGTAATAGTGCAGTTGGTTAACTGATTAACGGATAAGCAAAAGCTTATAGGTTAATGCTATAGACTACATGCATTTCCCCCCTGCCCCCACTTGCCAGTACATTTTTTAGCAGGCTGGCCAGCAGCCTGGCTCAGTCCTGGCTTGAAACAGGTCCAAGACCTACCCTTGCTGCAGTTCTGCATTTAAAGTGTATTAGGAGCTGGGTGGGTAGGCAGCCTGGCTCAGTTCTGGCTCGTACCAGGTCCGGGAGCTAAGACCCCCACCTTCCCCCCCCCCCCAACACCTCTTTATCAGAGGTAGCAGCACAGGGCGACAGGCAGCTGGTCATCAAGGGGAGCTGGTTTTTAAACTGGCTCCCCTCACAGACCAGCTCCCACCTGGCACCCTGCACTTCTGCCTCTGATACAGAGGCAGCAGTGCAGACTGGCAAGGGTCTGGTCAGGAGTGAGACTGGAGCGCGCTGGCTGCCGGCCCCGCCCCTGGGGACTGTAGAATAGTTGAGTAACGGATAAGAATTCATGAGGTTACTCGACTATTCAGTTAATTGACATTTAACATCCCTAATCCATGTGAAGAGAATAAGGGTTGGGTCCTGAATTTCTTTAGACAGTAGCATGCGGAAGTAGATTTCTGAAGAACCCCCTTGTGGTGTTTTTTTCTAGCCTCTGCTTCTCACAGATCATGCTGGCCAACAGCAGTAAGAACTCTGGCAACTTATACTGGTTGGGGGTGAGGGGATTCTTCTCAACAGTGTCTATTGGGAGTTTCTCTTCCTCCTCAGAGAATGGGTGTGTGTGGACACAGGTGCCATTCCCAACCTCAAATGCAGTTTGCTATGTAAATCCCCAAATCATCCTCGTTTTCTGTATGTAAAACTTTACAATAAAGCAACATCAACGAAGTTCAACCGAAAATGTCTCCCTGGGCTTTGCTGCTTAATGGTACCTATCTCAGGGCTGGTTCATCACATCCTGGATTCTTGTCCTAGCCAACCATTCCCACTTTGCATGGGGGTAGAGAGCTACTGGCCTTTGTGAGTAACTTAAACCACTTTTCCATCAGAGTAAACACCTGCATCTGGGGAGGGTGTTCCATGTACACGCTCAGCCAATTATAGCCAGCTTTCTTCAGCCAGCAGTGTATCCCTTTGGTGTGGACTTTACAGATACCTCTTTTAACATAAAAACAAGTAGGCCTGTGGCACCTTAGAGACTAAGACAAATATATAGGATCCTGAGCTTTGGTTTATAAGACCCACTTCAGCAGGTGAGTTGGAGTGGAAATAATAGAATCCAAGATAGATAGATCGATCTAAAAAAACAGCAAAAGAAGTACCTGCCAATTGTAGGACCTTTGTTAGTGAACCTTTGTTTCCAGTTGTGAATGTGATGGCAGATGGGTTTCACCTAAGGAATGTCACCAGGGATTGTTAAACTTCGTCATAGTATGGTCAGCGTTTATAGAGAGACTGTTGTGGAAACCTCCCCTCCCGTTTGTAATTGTGCAGACCATTTCTTTTTCTGTTCTGCTGTATTACACCCTTATAGGAAGTACATCAGTTGCTTCCAGAGAGCATTAATAGTAATTAATGTGTTGGATTAGGGTTTAATGTATACTTAGCTGCTTTAGATGTGATTAAATAGATGGAAATAAGAAGAGCCGGCATCATGTGAACAACCATCTCTTAACAGACTGCCACCAGTTATCCATAAGGCACAGGTGAAGAAGTGCTGCTTTAGAGTCATAGTAGTCTGGTACAACAAAATGAGTACATCCCATTTGTGAGTACAGTAGAAGAATCTTGATTTAAATCCAGGTTTAATCACACTTATAAATTGACAACTTTAATTTTCCTACAGAAAAGTTCCATCTCATTGATTTGTGATCAAGCCAAAGCATTTTGACTCATGCATTTCAAAATGCAGACTGTTAGGCATGTGCTGTTTGAAAACATGCTTGTGCCTTTTTTGAGCAAATACTTATCTTAATTTTACACAACAGTATAGAATGAAGAAATATAATTTGTGAAGATGACAATTTATTGTGTAAGGTGAATTGTTAGAATTAAACAATTTACCTAACACAGTAGTCCTGACAGTCAGTACTTTCTCTTATAGTGGATTTTTAAATTCAGCAGCAAAATATTCATTTGAGTTCTCACTTGGAAGTGCCACAGACATTACTAATATATTTTCCCCCATGAGCAGCTTTAATGAATGACTTCTTCTCTAATGATCGATTTGTATGTTTTGCGCTTGTTCATACCATTAGGTACTGGATGTTGTTTATTTTTATAGTGCCAAACGTAAGTCTTTTTATAGCCTGAATGCCAAGACTAGAATAATCATACCCAAAATAAGCTCTTCTCCTTCCACTTTTAACCTTGTACAATGAGGCTGTGTCTAGATTGCACAGTTATTTCAGAATAAGCTATTCCGGAATAGTTATTCCGAAACAGCTTATTTCGAAATAGCACGTCTATACTGCAGGGAAGCCTCAAAATTAGTCTGAGGTAGGCTTTCCTAATAGAGGCGTGCTATCTTGATTTAGAGCCCCAGGAGGAATAAATTTAGAATGGCCCTCGTGAGGGGCTATTTCAAAATAGCAGCTGTGGAGTCATCTACATACACTGTATTTTGAAATAGCTTTTTCAAAATAAGAGTTATTCCTTGTAGAATGATTTTACAGATTTTGGAAACAGCTGTCCGTTATTTCGAAATAACAGCATTGCTGTGTAGACGCTTGCATAGTTATTTCGGAATAACAGCTTTTATTCCGAAATAACTTTGCTGTGTAGACACACCCTAATGGACTAGTGATATAGTACACATGACACTTAAATGATTTCTGCAAAATTGGCATGGAATTAGAGCTGAATTAAATTTTTTTTTTACTTGCCCAAAAATGCAGTTTCAGCATGACTTACACTATTCATGAGTTTGAGTTGAATCTGGCAAATAATTTTAACTGAATAAAAAAGAGAAAACCTTTCTAAAAGTCAAAATGGTTCATTTTGACATTTTCTTTTGAAATGAACTGTCTGATTTAGAAAACAAAATCAGATTGACCTGAATTAATTATTTTACAAGAAATTGTGGGGGGAGGGAGTGGAATCCATTTTGGTTACAAATGAAATTGTTTCTTCTAGATTTTTTTTGGGGGGGGGAGGGGGAGTTCAGCTACTGAACCAGAAACTTATTTGTTCAGTTTTGAATGGAATGACCTGTATTACCATAATTTCTGTTTACACAAATGTTTTTGCTCCAAAATTGCACCAAACCAGTCTCTAATTTTCTCTACAATATGCACTGGTATTTTGGAATATTTTGGGTTTTCAGATTTCCCAGGGTTCTTGACACTTTGTTTAAAGGCAGCCCATTACAGCAGCCAAGGCAAAAATCTCTTATGGTGGAACCAGATGCTTTAGTTTTCTGGCTACCCCTTGTGTAGCAAAGTATTTCTTGCCTCTGAATGCGTGGACAGGAATTAATCCTGCCCCTAGGAGAGTGAGTTTTAGAGATCACCAGGGTTCTTTCTGCAATCCCAGCTGTAACTGTTCTTTATCCAGTTGTATTGACCATGTTTCATTAAGTCAGTTGTTGGGACATGGACCACATATGGATGAATTTTGTGATTGGAAACTGCAGAGCACACAGTATTGGCAACTATCACAATAAATGTTGCTTCAGTTAAAGGCTCAGTTTTTGGGGACAAGCAATGAGCTAAGAATCTCAGCTCTCATTTAAAAAAAAAGAAAAATATGAATTTCTCACTCTCAGGACTATGGAGAAAAGCTTGGAAAGGACAATAAATTATGGATTTAACCCTTTGTACACTGAGATTTTTTTTTAAACTGTAATCTTTAAAAACATTATATTCATGCTGGAGAAGCACCTAAAGCCCTAATCCAGGGTTGGGCCTCTGAGACACTCATTACCCTAAGAAGATTACAATTAAAAATATTCTACATTAAAAACAACTACAACTACACAACAGACCACAAGCACGACAAAGAGCTACTTTTTATCTTCCCTGAAGGGCAGAGTATAATACATGATAAAGGCTGTCTTGGATATTATTTTGATGTTTAGCTGAAGCAGGCTTTGACTCCCTGAGCAGTTGTAAACATAAAAGCTTTTCTCTATTGTGTAAGCAAATGGAATTTTTTGTTAAGGTTTTCTCACTTAATGACCCTTTCCGCCCGCTCCTCCTCCCCCCTGTTTATTTGGCAGCCTCCCAATTTCTTGAAATTTGTCCACAGTCATAGGCTTTATAATGTAAACCTGTGGCGTAGAGGACTTTGTTTATATTTCTTGGTGTTGTCTGCCATCTTCCTGTTTTCCCTGCGTCTGTCTCAGAATGTCATCTCTCCTTCTTGTGTTTCTTTCATTCTAGGGCTAGGAGGTTCGTAGATTGATTCAGTGTAGGAGAGCTAAAAAGTCCAGATGAACAGTAACTTGGGTCAGATGAAGATAATCTGTTTATCTCTTGCATAGTGCCCTGCCAGCAGTGATTAAATGTGTGAGAGAGGTTGGACTAACCCTGCCATAAAACAATAGAGGCAGATCCAATCTGGATGTGTTATGTAATTCCCCTTCGAGAAGGCTCGGAACTGGGTCATATCTTTGTGAGAAATAAGGGCAGGCTGGTGTCTGTGTCATTCCTACCTTCCTGTTGTTCAGTGTTCAGGTTCTGTATCCCAGTTTTGTCAGGCAAGCTGAGAGGTCTCCAGAGAGGCAAAGCTTATGCAATTGACAATTGTTAGGGGAGCAGCCAGGATCTTGGATGGAGGTGGGGTAATAGGAACAGCTACATGACAACATAAACAGGTAGAAAGTGTCTGTTTTACCCCTGCATATCACAGAGGCAGCTGAATAGGTTAGAAGTTCAGATGCACTTGCTGCTGATTTCAGATAATCTTAAATTGTCCATAAGAAAAAAAGGTTGGAATCTATTCTTTAAAGGATACTTTCTGTGATTAACTGATGGCTTCTGTGTTTTTTATTTTATTTATGTAAATACAGACAATATGAAGACCCAATCTCTACCTTTTAACCACTTTCAAAAATATTTTTGTAAATTATAGTATAAATATTGGGATGTGAAAGATGAAACAGGAAAATATTAGTGTTTAGATTAGATGATTTAATCTCTTGTATTTTGAAGTCTCGTAAGTCTCATTTAGAATAATCAGAACATTTTCCTTATTTGCTCCCTTTGCTCCATTTATATAAGAATTAGCTCATAATTAGCACACTAGAATTATTACTCAGCAATTATCACAGTCCCCCTTTTTTGGTGAGTGTGCTGTCTGTTTAGATAGTAAGGTTGGTAGAGGCTGGGGGTTGCTTTTGTGTTTCTGGCAGAAGCCTCTGCTTTGACTGTAAAGAGTCTAGCATTTTTGGTAATATATAAATGAAATAAACCCTACTGACATCCAAGGGTGTCTAAACTCCCAAAGGACTGTTGAAAGGCAAACAGTACCTCTCTTTAAAAAGGAGAGCAGCAAGGACCCAGGGAATTATAGACCAGTCAGCCTAATTTTGATTTCTGGATTGATACTGGAAGAAGTTATTAAACCATTTGTGAGCACCTAGAGAACAATAAAATTATAAGTAACAGCCAACATGGATTACTCAAGAACAAATCATTTCAAACCACTTTAATTTCCTTATTTGACCTGGTTACTGGCCTAGTGGATACAGGGGAAACAGTAAATGTGCTAAATCTTGATTTTTAGTAAGACTTGGGACACCGTCCTGCACATGACATTCTCATAAGCAAACTAGGGAAGATGGTTTAAATGAAATTACTAAAGATGAGTGTACAGTTATTTAAAAGAGAAGCGTAGTTATCAATGGCTTGCTGTCTCATTGGGCAGCTCTATCAGTGGTGGTCTCATAGGAATCTCTCCTGCGTCATTCAATATTTTTATTAATAATTTGGGGAATGGGA
Source organism: Apalone spinifera (assembly GCA_030068395.1). Classification (NCBI taxonomy): domain Eukaryota; kingdom Metazoa; phylum Chordata; order Testudines; family Trionychidae; genus Apalone; species Apalone spinifera. The sequence goes on along the minus strand of JANRFK010004440.1, from coordinate 2,401,320 downwards.
TGGAGAGTATGTGTGATACTGAACTTGGAGGGTTGGAAGCACTTGAGAGGACAGGATTATAATTCAAGAGAATTGGTCTGAAATCAACAAGATGAAATTCAGTCAAGACCAGTGCAAAGTCCTACACTTAAAAAAAAAAAATCAAATGCGGGGGTCTAATTGCTAGCCTCTAGTCAGTGGTACTGCAGACACTGCTAGGAGGGTTATAGTGGATCACAAACTGAATGTGAGTGAACTAAGTGATGCAGGTGTGAAAAAGGCTAATATCATTTTGGGTTATATTAACTGGAGTGTTGTTCATAAGACAAGGAAGGTATATGTCCTACTCAATTCAGGGTTGGTGAGGTTGCAGCTGATGTTCTGTATCCACTTCCGGGAGCCATGCTTTAGGGAAGATTTGGCCGAATTAGAGCAAGTCCACAGTGGAGCGCAGCAAAAATGATAAAAAGTTTGGTGTACCTGACCTGTGGGAGAAGATTTAAAAAAAAGGGAGAAGGGGCATATTTAATCTTGACAAAAGATGATGGGGCAGGAACTTGGTAACAGTCTTCATGTTGAGGGGCTTTATAAAGATGGTGATTAATTGTTCTTCATGTTCATTAAAGGTAGGACAGAGATCTAATAGGCTTACTCTGCAGGAAGGGAAATTTTGGTTAGATATGAAGAAAAACTTTCTAGCTATAAGGTGGCACTTAAGCTCTGGAATAGGCTTCCGAGGGAAATGGCGAAATCTGCATCATTAGAGGTTTTTAAGAACACGTTGGACAAAGGTGTCAGGGCAGGTCTCGGTGTACTTGGTCCTGCCTCAGCTCAGGGAGATGGACTAGATGACTTCTTGAGATCCCTTTCTTCCCAGCATTTCTTGTGGTTCTGATACACTGCAAATGAAGATGTGCTCGTAGCACAGGAGGCATACCCAGAGTAATTCTAATCTAGCTAGCAGGAGTCACAATGGGCAGTGTAGATGCGGTGACACGCACTTAGCACTGGCTAGCAGAGTCCAGAACGTGCTCTGGTTGATGGCCTGTTCTGAAATGCATGTTATCATGTCTACAGTGCTGCTGAGACCCATGCAGGCTAGCTTAAAGTTGTAACAAGTGTGTATGCACATGATGCAATCACACCTTCACTTGCAATGAAGGCATACACCAAGCAACCCTCCACAAAAATTCTGAATCCAGCCAGATAGCAGCACAGTGCTTCTTTCTGTAGAAACAGAAATAGCTTCTCAGTTGCAGGTCTGCAAACAACCTCTTTAAGCTGAAACAAAATAGAAATATATTTTTAGACCTGTGTATTAGTTGGAAGGGGATTTTTGCTGCTTACAGATGCAGATAAATTGCTGCTTTGAAACAAAATCAGAATTTAGCACAGCACATATTGTCAAGGAAAACTTATTATGGCTTATGCTTCCTCCCTCTTTCTTACTTAGCTGCTGCGGTCTGTTATGGGTGATCTAGAGCAGTACTTCACAACCTTTCGATACCAGGGATCAGCTAGCTGCCTTCCTAAATTGTGCGCTGGGGAGATCTCGGGAACCAGTATAGTCTACGGAGCACTAATCCTAGAGCATGGAGCAAAAGGCAGTGGATCTGTGGACAGGTCTTTAGTTGAAGTGAATTACCACCATTTAAGTCAGTTGGGATTTGTGGTGTTTTCTGCTGGACTCCGACAACCAAACTATCCTGTTTAGTCCACTAAGCAAAGATTGAACTGTAAGAACTTTTGGTTGCTTCCACAAAACACTAGAACTGAACCTATAACCCAGTGGTGAAATACTAATCCCTTGAGCCATTCTCTTCTCTTGATTTCATTTTCTTTTCTTTTCTTGCTTTCCTTTGTTCTTGCTGACACATTCTCATGGTTACTCTTGACTAGGTCAGCTTTCCAGCATCGGATTACTTCAGCTGGAATAATTCTAACAGAATTAGCTGTTAGAATTGTATTTTTTCAGGCCTTATTTTACTCCCCACAGTTGGATCCAGTGCAGAGCCTTCGGCTTTCTCCTCCTCCTTCCGCCCCTCCCCCCCCCAGGAAGCCGGTGTTGGCGCTGTAATCTTGCGAGGTGGGTATGGCACGAGGCTGGAGCGCCAGGCAGGCGGCGGCCCGAAGCAGGTGGCAGTTCCCTAATGGGTCATAGAGTGTTGGGGCCCCGGACCCAGAAGTAGAAGCAAGGCCAGAGACGGCTGCTATCGCCACCCCCTGGCCCTCCTGCAGGGGAGCCAGGGGCCAGAGGGGAGCCCAGGTATCCCCCGAGGAGGGTTGGGGGGAACCCCGAGCTATCGCCGCTGCTTTTGACTCTACGGAGGCTGCGGGGGGGGGGGGGGGGGGGGGGGGGGGGCAGGGTGACACAGAATGACATGATTACATCACTGTCATCCCGCAGGAAATTTTATTTATATATATAGAGAGAGACAGACAGACAGACAGACAGAGCAGGATGTTCTGGCTTGAGTGTTTAGTTGTGAAATGTCATTTGAGCCTCTGCTACTTCTTCCAGAGCTCTAAGCCTTCATCATGTACATCGGGGAGCAGAGTGACTCTATCTACAGATGATTTTGCCTAGTTTAGAGGACTTTCCTTTTAGAAGTTGAGAACTAATGTTGTTTCATATTTGTTCGCTTTGCTCCATGGGTGCAAGCACATGTGAAAAGTTCATTGTGAGTAGATCAGGGTCTCAGTTTGGAGGTATCCCATCTTTCATCTTTCCATCTTTGGAGCCCATCTTTCATATCATACTTTGCATAATATGTCTAATTCTCTGGGGCCATGTCTACACTAAGTGACTTCTGGGCACCTGATTTTACAAATTCCAAGTTCTGTGTCCTCACTACAGGGAAGAATCGAATGTAGTCCGAGACAGGCTCTGTTAATGTGGACACATTGCCTCAGACTCAGAGCCCCAAAAAGCACTGTGGGGAGTTGTGGGAGGCCTCCCAGAGGCCAGTTAGTTCAAATTAATGGTATTGCAGCATCCACACTAATGTTATTTCTGACTTACAAGTTTGGGAATAACATTATGAAAAGCAGGATGACAGAGTTTGAATTCCACAGCCCCTTATTTTGGAATGCATCGCTTATAAATTCAACCTTGGGGGGCTAATTTTTGACTAAGGTCCTAGTGTAGAGCAGGCCTGGGGATCTGGTTAGGTTTCCAAAGTAGCTGGGAATGGTTTAAGTGTGTAGCAGGGAGAGGGTGAAATTGATGGTATAAATTAGAAAAGAGAAGTATAGTTCTCAATCTGTAGTCTGCAGGCTGTTTGTAGCCCAATCAGCACACAGCTATGGGCCATGTGGCATCCTCGGGTAATATATACATTGTGTGGCTGCAGCCCACATAACACCCACAGAGCTACGTATGCAGGGCACAACGGTAAATAGGTTAGGCACCACTGGTATAGAGCAACTGAAAATATAAAGGAGGAGGTAGGATGGGGAAGAGGAAACCTACAGTAAAGAGGAATCCAAAGAGAAAGTGATGGCATTCCAATTGCTGTAGGAAAGAATTGATGGTGTGAAGCCAGCAAGCAGAAGAGCTTACAAAAGTAAGAAAGATTAATAATTAAAAGTAATAATAAACACAGTGGAATGACAGTATGTTATAATTAGAGTCCACAGTAAACGATGCATGCATTTTCAGTTTTCTTTTACCGTGGCTGCTTTGCTTAGTTTTTGAGTATTGGTTAAGTTTTTCAGGGCGTGGCAGTAATTCGTGCAAGATCTGTAAATCTGGCTTCCTCTTTCCCTCTTGAACGATTGTGTTTTTGACTCTTTCTCCTGGGAGGATTTCAGTGCCTGGGATAAAGATGAACCATAGTTATGGGACCACACAAACTTGTTATGGGCTGCACTTGGAAGACTCTTACTTTGAAATTCTGCATGACAGAGCTTTTCTTGAATGGTATTTTTTGTCCTCCTCCTACAGGGCTGCCTTGAAACAGATCATGAGCAGGTAATGCACAAGGAGCACCACTGGGAATCATGTCGGACGAGTCAATCTCAGGGAGTGATCCAGACCTGGACCCAGACTTGGAGCAGGAGGATATGGAAGAGGAGGAGGAGGAAGATGATGAGGCAATGGAGGAGGACAATGACGGGGATGACGAGGAAGACTTACTTGATGAGAATGGTAAGTGATTGGTTGTGAGAACACACATACACTTTATCATGCATGATCCCTAGAACTGTTAATTCTCAGTATATGGCTTTGGGGAGCCCTGTGGAAATAAAATCTAAGTAGGAGAGGCAACAAACCTCTGTTATGGGTTTTGCTGAGTATTTCAAGAGTAGAGATTGCTCATGCATCAAACGTTTCCTGAGGAAAAATGCTGACTGCTTGAACTTTTGAATGAATCCTTCTGTGGCATTCTGTCTTCACTCTTTATGGATGTCTGGTATTATTTTGATTGCAGTGGCTGGAATTCAGCTTCATTTGTTTGTGGGTGGTGCAGTCCTGTGATTAATATTGATGGAATGTCACTGTTTTCTTCCTCAGAGAGGGTCTGGCTTAAACACATTTCAAAAGTTTGCTATTCAGGGTGAACAATTGATTAAAAAGTGAGACCTAGAGTCCTGTAACCGATGCAGTTGTGAGTATTGGCACTCAGATGCTGTTTCCAGGGCTACTGATTCTTTGTATTTAAACCTGGATTTGGAAAACCTTTGTTTGGTGCTGGTGGAATGAAAGAATAGAACAGCCATGCTGTCCATTATGTGGGTGGATCCTGGTCTGATACACTTCTGAATGTTTGCCTCTCTTAACAGAAATGGTCACAAACTGCTTTAGTTTGGCCTTATCTCAAAGAAGGCTGACTTACAGCAGTGAGGGCGTGGTTAGAGTAGGGAACTGAAAATAAGGACTTCTGGAATATATTCCTGGATGTGTCACTGTGGCTGATTCTGTATGATCTTGAGTTAGACTTTAGTCGTTCCAGATGCCAGTTTCTTAATCTGTAAAATGACGGTACTTTGCTTCACAGGTTTGTAAAAAACTTTGATATTCTTGGATCCTTATTGAAGAAATGCCTAACACCGTTACAAAGACACTGTTGGGTCAATTTTGCCCCATGACTTAAGTTTTTTAAAAATAAACCTCTGACCAACATACTTTATATTTATTTATCTATCAAAATTCCAATGGAAAACCGTGTTTTCCTTTAAATAAACATTCCTTTGTATCTGTTTTGGAATGGACACATTATAGCATTAAGAAGATGGTGCATGAAATTGAAAATGCAATTGACTTGAAACTGACTAGCCTATTTTCATTGTCCTAGTTTGATGGAAACGGAAGTAGTACAGAACATAGTGAAAAACTAATTAGATTTACAGTAATTTAAATTTTGCCAACCTCATGCACTATCTGTAAAGCAAATAAGGAGACCAAAAATGTGAATTCATGTTCCTCTCTGCTTCTATGAGCACAGGGATGCTTGAGCCGAAATCCATAGAGCACAGTTTTTGGGATATGGTGAGAGAGCAGCTCATTATTATCTTGAGAAAGTTCCCTCTCTGTGGCATGAATACACTGTGTGGGTGGGTGGAGGCAGGTTTCATCAGCAGTGGCCTGTTAAGGGGACAGTTCCTTCGGGAGGGATCAGTGGATTCTGTAAGCTGAATGCCCTGTTACATACATGGGGCTAGGAGATGGGGAAAAAAAATCTCATGATTCGGATGGAAAAAAATGAAGATGAGTGAAAATTTGCTGCCTCTAGTCCCCTATGTAACAGTTATCCATGTAGGTGGGCCTGGGACCCTGACTTAATCTGATAGGCTATGTCTACACTGCAGGCTTCTTGCGCAAGAACTTTTTGCAGAAGAGATCTTCCACAAAAAGTTATTGCGCAAAAGCGTGTCCACACTGCCATGTGCTTTTGCGCAAGAGAGCGTCCAGTCCACACTGCCATGGACGCTCTTGCGCAAGGAAGTTCTGATTGCCATTCACAGAATGGCCATCCGAGTATCTGTGCTTTTTCTGATAGGGAAGAAACCCAAGAAACCCCTGGTGTCCGTCCACACACGCCTTTTTACGCAAGAGCTCTTGCGCAAAAAGGCTTATTCCTCGTAGAAAGAAGAATAACTCTTGCACAAAAAGCCCCGTCTTCTGACGATCTACTGTACTTTTTCTTGTGCAAAAACGTACTTGTACAATTGTTTTTGCGCAAAGCCCTGCACTGTAGATGTGGCCATAAAGTACATCTAGACCAGTGGTGCACAACCTTTTTCCGGGCACAACCCCTCCGGGGAAATTTTGGTTTGGGGGGGGGGGGAAGCACGGCCCCTTTAAATGCCACTCCGCTCGCCTGCCACTCTCCCCACCCCACCGCATGTACGCCACGCCGAGAAAAAAAATGTCGGCTGGCCTGGCGTTGCGACCACCCCACTCCTCCCGGAAGACAGCCTGGTCTAGACAATGGGGCTATTTCAGCATACCAGAGGTCACCTGAAATAGCTACCCCGCATCTTTGAAATGTGCCTGTTATTTTGAAATATTGTTTGAAATAACAGGCGCACTATTCTGGCATTCCTACAACCCTCGTACAATGAGGGTTAAGGAATGTCTCGAAATAACACATTGTTTTGAAATTTGACGCTGCGTAGATCTGTGATGCAAGCAGTCTGAACAGTTTGGCCCTTGTTGGTGTGTGACTGGAAACTGGGGGAGTGAGCAGGGAAAAAGTGGAGCCTGTCTAATAAAATTGGCATAGAAAGGAAGCTTGTCTGTTGATGGAGGTGAGGATGAAAGGAAAGGAAGGATTTGCCTTTAGCCCAGGAGGGTTTTGAAATGGATCAGGAGGACATGTATTTTTAAGCCCTGCTCTGTCTCTGTGCAAATGTCATAGTGACCAGTGCTAGTGTAATAATAATAAAGTATATACATACTATTTACAGAGCAGGAGGATTTGTTTTGGTGAGAGAGGCATGTGATCTCTCCCCTTTCTCCTTAGTTGCCCTGCTAAAGGACTCTACATTGCTCCTTTTTTTTCTGATTAGAATTGGATGGAGCTTCTTTGGGAGCCCACCAATATGACTTCTAAGGCCATGCCTAGGGATGTTAAATTGCGTTTAATCAACTGGTCAATGGAATTTCCATCGACCAGTTGATAAGTGGGGGAAACTGCGGAGTTGCAGTGGGGTTAGCTCCCGCCCCAGGAACTAACCCCGCTATGGCTTCACTTTTTAAATGTATTAAGAGCGTGCTGGCTCTTAATATATTTAAAAGGCTGAATTGCAGCAAGGGGAATGAGGTCTGAGCCTGGAATTAGCTTATTCCTGGCTTGTGCCTGGTCCCCTGATACACCTCTGCTTCCTCTCCCCCCACGGATGTGGTGCTGGGGGAAAACCGGCTTTTAAGCTGGCTCCCCCAGCACCGACTCCTGCTCCCCCCACCATTGCTGCCTCTGATAGGGTTGATAGAGGCAGCAAGGGGGGGTGGAAGCGACTAGTTGAGTCACTATTCGACTATCCAGTAGATATTCGACTATGCTTACGTCCTTAGCCATGTCTTCACTACTGGGGAGATCTGTGCTGCAGCATTTGATCTTCTGCCATTCGGTTTAGCGGGTTTAGAAAACGCCTGCTAAATTGAACACCGTCAATGCCGGTACTCCTGGATTCTCGAGGAGTAAGGGAAGTCGTTGGGAGCATTTGTTGCCATCGACCTCCCACTGCGGAGACAACGCCAAAGGTCAAATTAAGGTACGTTGACTCCAGCAATGCAATTAACGGTACAGGAGTTGCACCTCTTAATTCACACTTTCAGCTAAATATAGACAAGACCTAAGTCAGCTGTTGGAGAACTCTGAGTGAGGCAAGCCTCTTTTCACAGTAAATGTGCTTCTGCCACAGTGCTTCTACCCTGCATTACAAGCTTGGTAGCCAAATTTGAACCTTTCTACATGCAGTATGTTGTGCTGCTCCAGAACAGCTGGGCTGGCCTTTAAAAAATGTTTATAATGACTTTCTGTAAACTGTTTTCCAGTAAAAGTAGCTGAACATGGAAAGAATGGCATATATCACAGTTTGGACACAAGTAATTGCCTGTCTGTGTCACATGATTTACTTGCTAGTTAACATCCTGTGTACTGGAATATATTTAAACTTACGGGCTTCTCTGTGCTGGGGAATTAGATCATATCAATACACAACCCTGATGGGTCACCGTAACTAGCAACACGTTCAACATGACTTACCATTCTTTGAAGACTAGGACTGTTGTGTATAATATTGTGTCAGCTGGTTGTGGTTAACCCAATGTAGACAAAATCCCAGAGTCTCAACTGCACATATTGTATCAGGAGAAAGACATTTAACTGTCAATTTAGGCCTCAGATGTGTTTATAAGTAATCTAGAATGAATAGAAGTACAGATTGAACCTCCCTGGTTCGGCACCCTTGGGACCTGACGGGTCCTGCACCAGGAATTGGCCAAATGAGGGAAGCTCAACTCTTCCCTAGTCCAGCAATATTGGTCCCAATCCCCCCAGTTTTCCCCCTGCGTCCTCCACCCCCAGAGCACCTATGGTGTGTCTGCTGATCCCAGGCAAAGGATGTTGCTGAATTAAGAAAGTCCAGATTACAGAGGTTCAACCTGTATTTCCATAATTGTTTAATAGGGATATTTGATTTGCATTTAAACCTACCTCATCAGTCTCTGCAGCCCAGACACTGCTGCACTATGCTAGTTTTATGAGACTCAGAAAGGAAAAAAAAATCTAGAAATTGCCTTTTCTATTTTCATTATTCAGCATAAGTGAAATGTTCTGTGTCTGTACAGCACCTGGCACAGAGGAGTCCGGGTCTGTGACTAGGGCTCCTGGCGCTTCCAGAGTACAAAATACAAGTCATAAGCAGCATTAATGGTGAAAATATCTGAAGTGTTATTAATACAGGTAAGGGAGGGTGGGTGTGTTGGTTTTTTTTTTTTTTTTTTTTTTTAATGTGGGGTAAGTCCTGTGGTCAAAACACCATTAATTTCAATGGGAACTTTAAGTTACTAGGACTGCAGGTTTTGCTCCTTATTAGACCTGCCAGTATTCTTTTGATACAGTGAGTCTTTCGTTTCTGTCAGAAAAAAGTATAGTAAATTCATGCAGGTTGAGGGAATTGGCCCTGCAGACTCAGCAAAATGTCTGTGTACAGGACATGTTCTGTTTAACCTCACCAGCTTCTGTAAGAACCTGCCCGGTCTGTGGACATTTTGCTAAGTCTGCCCTCTGCTGCAGTGACACCGAAAAGCCACACACTGTGTTTTCAGGAGAAAACACCGCTTCATTTTGATTTCTTTTTTTCTTTCCTAATAAATCTGGCACAGGCCAGTCGACTGTATTGCTAATTGTCTCTGTGAACTTGTGTCTTGTATTGGGTTTCTGTAGAGCCGTGGTGTCCAACCAGTTCTGGAGCAGTAGTCACTATAGAGGTAACTGCTGCAGTGAACTAGCCACATTGAACTGGCCAAACAACCACATGTGGCTAGCGGCTAGCGTGTTGGACACCATGAGTATAGAGCAGGGCTACTCAACTTTGGAAGCCCCGGGGGCCATGTGATACTTACTCACAGCATGTGCCAAGGGCCCCAACTCAAGTGTGGTTGCACATGCAAATAGCTTCTTTCACACAATGCCCCAGTGCTCCTGGTACCTCCTCCCCGGGGGCTAGAAACCCTGTACCCCTCTGTTTCAGCCAGCCCGACCGCTTGCATCTTTCAGTGCTCACCCCGCCTGGGAGATGCCTCGTCATTGTGGAGCATGTTCCTGGTGGAGGCCGTGTTCAAAGGATCCCACCCGTGGGTCATGTGTTGAGCCCCATGTAAACCCAAACCACACTGTGGGCCGCAAACAAACGGGCTGTGGGCCGCATGCAGCCCCTGGGCCGTGTGTTGAGTAGCCCTGCTATAGAGCATGGTCTGACGGGTGTAAAGGTGGGGGGGAGGGAAGGTGGCATTTTAGTGTGTACAGGATACACCTTAGTAAGTCTTGGAGGAACATCAAAAGATGTTATGGGTTTAAGTAAAGATGAGTAAGCACCTTTCTGTCTGACTAGGGGTGTTAAATTGTGTTGAATCAACTAGTTGATGGAATTTACTAGTTGATTACTCAACTAGGGGAAACTGCAGAGCTGCAGTGGGGTTAGCTCCTGGCCCCATATTAACTGCCGTCTCTTAATACATTTAATAAACAGAGGCACGGCACTTGGGACTGGGCGCGAACTGAAATCAGCTGATTCCTGGGTCACACCTGGCCCCCTGCTACGCCCCTGCCCCCTGCAGAGACGGTGCTGGGGGGAACCGGCTTTTAAGCCAGCTCCCCCATCACTGGTTCCTGCTCCCCCTCCCCTGGCTGCCTCTCTGGTGGAGGCAGCAAAGTGGGGCGGGGTGGGGGGAGTGACTAGTCAAGCCACTCCCTGATTATCCAATAAGCTTCTGCTTATTGGATAGTTGACTAGTCACTCACATCCCTATGGCTGACTCCAGCATTTTAACTAACCCCATGACCTGGGTTACTTGAGTTACCTACAACATTTCCACTGGGTATTGCAGACTGACAGTGCTTCCGAACAGTCGGTCAGGCTGTCCCTGCATTTAGCCTTTCAGAATGCACAAATTCTTGTTCCTTGTCTTCATGGTTTTTATAATGGAAAGTTTCAAAGAAAAGTGATGTTCTTGCCTCCTCCAAGCCATCTCTCGCCCTCTCTGCCTCCAGCTTTCTGACAGCTGCTTCCTCTCGGAGAGAGGGGCACAGAGTCTGGTGTAGTCAGCATGTTATGTAAGCTGGAATAATGAGTTGCCTTACTTCTTTAAAAGGAGGTGATGTCATCAGAGCTCTCCTTCCCTCCAATCCACTGACTGGGCTGCTGGGTCTCCCTGATCTAGAAAAACAAGACAGAATTCTAACTGCTACTTGGTTTCCCCCCTTTTTGATCGGTTGGGTACGACGGGGAATGCAAACTGAAAATCCACCTGTGCTATTTCAAGAACAGCCCACATCCACTGGTTTGTGTGTTCTGTGCTTGTGTGTGGATTCTTTCCACAGTTCCTTTTACATGCCTTTCCTAAAACCTCCCTGAACATGGAAAGTAACACAATTGTATCGGAAGTAGAAGTCATCTATTGAGAACATTTATTAGCTGATCAAAGAAGCGCTGCCAGATGGAAAAGAAATATCTCTTTAGTTCTCTTTTCCATTTTGTGTAGATGTAGGAGACTCAGGGTTTTGTCACTTCCTATCCAAAAAACCTGGTAGTGTTGATGTTCTACAAATACGCCTAACGGTTGTCAGGTGTCTTTCTGTCCTCGTGTGTGTTGTTTTTCAAGTTCTCCTTTACAGTTGACTTGCCATAGCTCATCATCTGTTGTAATAATGTTAATTCTTTGCACTTGTATAGTAGCTTTCATGTGCAACTGTAAAAACCCTGCAGGAACCCGAATGAAAGAAGCTTCATAGCGATACAGTGGTCTTGCTGTTGTGTCTATTGTACAGATGAGGAACTGGGGGGAGGGATTGGAAATGAGGTTGCCAAGATCACCTAGTGAATAAGTGATGGGGCCAAGAATCTTGACTCCTAGTCCTGTGGTCTGCCTTTTAGACAACACTCCCAGTAGCTTTACCTGAAGCATGTAATGAACATAGTTGAACACTTGGCGGGAGGAGGGTTCTTAAAGAAATTAAACCAGGAGCTAATATTTAGTTTAATTTTTATTAGAATATGCTGGTTCTAACAAAATCTGCTACTTCAGGTTACATCAAAGATGGATTTTTCTTCCTCGTATTATATATTTTAGAAATGTGCGTTTGTCCATCCGTCTCTGAGTCTGTTTGTTTGTTCAAGACCTCCTCCTAAACAGAGAGAGCTAGGACCACCAAATTTGGTAGGCAGCTTCCTCTTATCAGAACTTAAAACCGGGGAAGGGTGTGGCTGAGCCAAGACAATGGGATGTGCCTGGAATTTGATTTTTTCATAAAATGGAAAGGGAGGGGTTTGGTAGGAGGGGAGTTACGCCGCAGAATGACCACATGGCAGCAAGCGGCCTGAGATGGGGCCCAGATGGCTATGACCCCATTGGGCCAGCAGGGGGCGAAGCTGGAGAATTAGACAGCTATCTACTAGACATTTCAGAGCATTTGTCTGTTTTGTGTGTGTGTCTGTGTATCTGTCCCCACTTAAGGGACAGTCACCCCTCCCCTGGCTGTTCCCACTGTAACGGACATGGAGAGACGTTGCTCACGTGGTCCCAAGCTGCTGCGGTGAGAGGGGACTGGGTTTGTCCTTTTTCCCCGGGCAGCCTGCATAGTGAACCTCTTATCCCCAGCCCTCATAACTTACTTGAGTGAAGGACCCTAGCAATGCCAAGTAAATCTTCTAGTATTACTATATATTACATTTTGCAAGAGTGCAGGAGCTAGTTTGGAGGAAGATATTTTTAGTTAAATGCCAAGGTATCCTTCGTGATTTTAAGAATCAATTGTTTTTCTCAATATAGTTTAAAAATCCTCCTTCAGAAGCATGAGGCTGAAATTTGAAACCGTTTGTAGTTGTGACAGTGCTTTCTGGCTTGCAAAAGATGTTGTATGTATGGATAGAGGTGTTCAGTTACAGCATTTTTGCTTCCCATATGTACTCTCTGGTTTATAATTGTTGGATCGCTTATGGACTAGGGATGTTAAATATCCATTAATTAACTAATAGAATAGTCGATAAGGACTAGTGCACATTCCACCTTTGAATGCTGCGTGGAGCCCGGGGTCAACGGGGGACTCCCTGCTGGCCCTGGAATCCAGGCAGCATCCATCTTTAAAATGTACGAGAGTCCCCACTGGGGCTCTTGTACATTTCAAAGAGGCTGCGCCCCTGTCCCATCCCATGGAGCTGGAGGGAACCGGCTTTTAAGCTGGTTTCCCCCAGCATCCTCTCCTTTTCTCCCGCTTGCTGCTACTTTGTGATAGTCAGCAAGGGGGATTGTCGACTATCTGATTAAGCTTTTGCTTATCGGATAGTCGATTAGTCGCTTACATCCCTACTTTCATATCCATGTAACAAATTCAAATACAGCCCAGTCTCGTACTCCTTCAGGAAAAAGCTAGCAACAGCCAAGAAGGACAAATACATTAGGAAATCGACAGATCCTACAATATATGAATGAGGTTGGTACAAGTGATCCAAGCATGAGCAGAAAGTCTGATCAAAGATGTGTATGTAACTAGGAAGTAAGATTTAAAGGCAGACAACAAGAGAGCGGCTTGCACAGCACCTTTGCTAGAAGATTCAACACTGGAAAAATGAAAAGCCAGTGCATCACAAATAGGATGACCTAGGTCTTTCCTTTACCCTGGTTGAATAAACAGCACATTCCCATCTGTGTCTTACAATACAGAGGGAACGTTTCCAAACAAGGCAAAGAACCAGTGTTGTCATCCCCATTTACCATGACAAATATGTGCCACATACCATTGGCACACCCAAGCAGAGCTCTTGTGCCAGAAACTGTCAGTTCATAAAATGATCTCTCCCTGAGAGATAATTTATTATAAATAAGCCCGTACATGGACTATCTTTTTGTTAGGCCCATTTTGTCAGAGTAACCAGGAAACTGCTCCTCCACTCAGTTCTTTGTTGTTACATTCCAAGTGTTTGACCCACAGCCAGCAGGTGAGAGATCCACATATTCTCCGCTAGCTGTAATGGTTCCCTTCCGACTGAAAGCAAGTTACAGAAGAACTCCTCCTCCTCTCCGCAGGCCAGCCCATTTCTCCTCTTTCCCACCTTCACTACTGTGTGCCGCTCCTCCTCCTTCCCATGGCTGTCTTGCATGGGGTGGCATTTCCAACAGCTGCTGTCTGCACAGCCCATTGCTCCTCAACAAGCTGAGGCTGTCTACAAATCTGGATAGCTTGTAAGTCACTGAAGAGGATGGAACGAGGACATTCCAATTAGCATCTAGTACTAACACAAACAATATCCTGTGTGCTAGCACTACATGATAATTGGCATGCCCTCTTTCCGTTCCCCTGTAAGTAATGGCTCTGAAAAAGGGGATTGACTCTAACATGGAAGTATAAAGTCTGAGGTTGCGTTTTTATGTCCATTTTTGGTGTTACTTGTACATGTCTCCTTTCCCTTTCTACTTCATCTTTGAAACTGTGGTTTGTCTATTAAAAAACCTTTTAGTTTATTTTTACTCCAAGCAGGTCTCTGGTGTGCAAATTGTGTTAAGTAAGCATCCCAAAGAAACCTGGTAACGGGGGGAATGGTTTCACACCTTTGGGGGGACAAACCACGGGGGAACAGTCAAAGTATTGCTCATTAGAACTCAAGGACGAGGAAGTTGGGGAGATTCTCAACTGTGGGGAGGGAATGTTTGCGGGTATCGCCTTGCATGGAGTAACTAGCCTGATTAAAACTAGGGTGAGACCTTCTATTTGTGGGCTGGCTGCTGGTGTCAGGGATCTGAATCACCATAAAGCTCCCCAAGGTCACAGGGGCAAGTGGTGACAGAACCACTTATTGGCCTGGGAGCTCCCCAAAACATCACGCCCTCCCTCTAACTCCATCACCATCATGGAAATAAACATAAGAACATGGGAAGATGGTGGATGGTATAGATGCTGTTAATCAGTGTATATCCTCTGAACTACATCAAATTCTACTAAAAGATATTCTTCAGCAGCTATTATATGTATTGTCATTTGGGGGCAGTTGTTTTTTTAAACAGAATTTCATTCAAATCCCACCGAGGTGTTTCTACTAAGTTTAATGGTCTTTGGATCAGGCCATTGGTACAAAATATGAGTAACTTTTTTCCCTTTATTTCTTCATGTAATTTTGTGTTTTCTTTCCCCATTAATTCACTTAGACGCTCAATTGCTATATCCACGATAGGGATGTGAAGGACTAGTTGATTAGCCAATAAACAAAAGCTAATCGGATAGTCGAAAGGCTACAACTAGTCGCTTCTCTCCTTGCTGCCTCTGTCATAAAGAGGTAGCAAAGGGGAGAAGAAGAAGGGAAGAGGAGATTTCAGTTTTTGAAAGCTCCAACTCAGTGGGATGGGGCAGGGGCGCAGTGGTGGCACTTCCTCTTTGAAATGTACAAGAGCTCCTGCTGGGCCAGTTCTCCATAGTGACTATTCGATTAGTCCCGTGTTTTTCAAACTGTGGGTCCTGACCCACCGGGGGTCGCGAGCAACTTAGAGGGGGGTCACAAGCAACTTAGAGGGTGGTCACTGTATCACAAGGTTTGAGAACCCATGGATTAGTCAATTACTCGCAATTTAACATCCCTGGTTGTGATGCAGCAGGCCAGACCAGGCTGGAGTAGCCCCCCACCTGTGCCTGTAGCATGATACTTACCGGTTAACCACCCACATCCCTAGTCCCACAGTATTTTTCTTCTCTGTACCTAAGGCCCTTCGCTTCCAGTTTGTAATTTTATTTACTTTTGACCATGAACGTATCAGTGTTTATTACTGTTAACAAAAAGGTGAAAATAGGTGGTAAAAATGTAATAACTTGGTATGTAAATATTGGGGTTCATTTTGGTTGACACAAGGACGGGTGGGGGGAGTATTCAATAGATTAATGCTTTGATGAATGGAATTCAGTGTGGCTTGCTGCAGAACTAAAACAGAACTCAAAACACAGTGTCACTTGAGTTTAAGAAAACAACACATCTCTAATCCCCAAATAAAACTTTTCATGTGAACAAAGAGGTTAGTTATAGACTTAGAACTGTTAGCCCATACATATGTACATGTAATAATTGGGCCACATCATTTGCTGTGCATGCTATGGATGTGAACGGTTAACTGGCCGAAGCAGCTCCTCCCTGCAGTGGGCCTACCCTGGCTGGAGCAACTCCCCCCCTTCTCCCCCCCCAATTTAAGCAATTAACTGGGTAAACATAATGTTTAACTGGTTAATTGATTCAACAGGATTTTACATCCTTAGTGCATCTACACAACTTCATCCTTTTCTCCTGTTTCTGGTTTTTAAAAACTTTGAACCCTTCCTTGCGCTCTGAAATGTACTGAGACCGATTTTCATTTTCTTCCCATTCTAGTGTGTCAGCTCTTCACACCGTTCTCTGTGAACAGCTTGAAATGTATATGAGGCGGGCAGGCGCATCAGATGCGCACGCATATGTGCCTATTTGTTTGTTTGTGTTTTTTAGAATAATCCAGTCTTACTTCAGCACACATACACACAGACTAATAATGTACAGGTTGAACCTCTCAGGTCTAGGCCACACTGGTCCTTCAACATCTGTGGTCTGGCACCGTTGGGTTCTCCAGTGTTGAAGCCCTCACGGGGGGAAACCAGTGGAGCAGGAGCACAGATTGTGCCAGACCAGAGAGCTGGGGTGAGAATTCAGCAGCTGGGGCCTGGAGCCCGGTGGCTGGGAGCCTGTAGGTGGAGAGCAGTGGCTGTGGGCTAGAGTCAGGCAGCTGAAGCAGGGGGCTGGGGGCTGAGCCCAAGGTCAGCAGCTGAGAAGCTGGCACTGACCTCCTCTAGTCTGGAACCTATCGGGTTCTGAGGGTACTATACCTGGAAGTCCAACCTATATTAGTGTAATACAATACATTGCATGAGATAAATGTATTTTCCTAAAAAAAGAAAGTTTTAAAAAATAGAATCATAGAACTCTGGGACCGGAAGAGACCTCGAGAGGTCGAGTCCAGTCCCCTGCCCTCACAACAGGACCCAGTACTGTCTAGACCGGGGTGGCCAACCTGCGGCTTTCGTGCCGTATGTGGCTCTTTTATTTTAAAAAAATGCAGCTCCTGCTGCTTCTGAGCCGTACATCCAGACTGCTCACGGCTGGCCACTCTGCACACAGTGTCCCAGCGTGTGCTCATGTCTGGCCACTCAGTGCACAGCGTCCCAGCGCCTGTAGAGAGACGCATATAGCAGCGGCTCCGGGACCTAGGCATTAGGTTAGAGCCAGGGGCGGGGGGTGTGTGTGTGCCTGTCTCTGGGGGAGGGCAGGGTATTGGGTCAGAGCAGGGGGGAGGATGTCTGGCTCTGGGGGAGAGGAGACAGATTGGGTTGGGGGGGGGGAGGCCTGGGAGTGCCTGGCTCTGTGGGAGGGGGATGGCATTGGGTTGGGGGGTGGGGTTGAAGCCCCTTAAACTCAAAGTCTTTGCGGATGCAGAATAAGGCAGCCAACACAGATGTCATATTTAAATTCCAAGGCAAAAAAAGAATCAGCATGTACTTGGTTTACACTGTGTTTCTTTAAAGAAAATTCAAAGACTATTGTTTGCCAGGCTGAAGCAATTATTCTGATATATGCGTCTGTCCCTTATTGTTTTTGAACCTCTCATATTTGCAGTGTGGGATAGGCACTTCAAATTGTGCTAATTTACTTCTCAGTTAAGTTTAATTTTAAAAAACTCACAGGACATAATAGGGCAGTAGTGTTCAATTTAAAATACATGGTGGGGATGCTTTTTTTTTTTTTTTTTTTTTAGTGTGAGAATATTACTGTGTTTTTTTTTTTAATTTGATGTTTGTTCCTTGTCAAGTTGTCTGAAAGATCTATGGACTGGCTGTGAATTTGTTAAGTGACTAAAGGTCTTTTTATTGGTTTTTGTCTGAAATGTCCTGAAATGTTATTTTTATCACTACATTTTGTGTGCTATATCTATCTATCTATCTATCTTTCTAAATATAGATATATAAAAATAAATATATAATATGTGGCTCTCCGCACCTCTATCCACTGCTATTTTTGCTCTTCGTCTCTGGTTGGCCACCCCTGGTCTAGAACATCCCTGACAGGTATCTGTCTAACCTGTTCTTAAATAGCTGCAGTGATGGAGATTCCACAACCTCCCTCGGCAACTTATTCCAGTGTTTAACCAATATTTTTGAATGATACAAAAGTAGGACGAAAATCGGGGGAAGAAACACTTTTTTCTGGGGTTGGGTTTTTTTGGGGGGTGGGGTGTAAAACATTGGTTTAAATTGAAAACAAAGGGGCAGCTGGGTAGAAAGAAAAAAATATGCTTTCTTCTCCCACCTTTATTGAGAAAAGGGCCTTGCTGTTTCTTGTGGTACCATCATGGCTGAGAGAACCAGATCTTCAGTGAATGACATTTTTGTTTGTAATAGAGTAATTTAAGAGCTCCCTAGACAGTGGATGCTTCTTTCCAGTCCATCACCTCCAGGCACATTGCTTTCTACTATGATCGAGTTTCTCTGTGAATGGAATCTGGCATGGAGGAGGTCTCTGTAGCAAGGTTAGTCATGTATGAGCATTAGCTGCCTAAGGTGTCAAACATAACCGTGAAAGCACTCTTCCCTGTTACCAGTGGTGTAGTGAGGGAGCCCTGCTAGTACAAAGGAGTGACTTCCCTGTGTGTGGGGAGCAGACGTGACTCTTTTTAAAG
Organism: Apalone spinifera; assembly: GCA_030068395.1. Classification (NCBI taxonomy): domain Eukaryota; kingdom Metazoa; phylum Chordata; order Testudines; family Trionychidae; genus Apalone; species Apalone spinifera. The sequence continues at coordinate 2,382,935 of JANRFK010004440.1, read as the reverse complement.
ATCTGTCTTTTACAAAGCCCCAGATCTTAAGTGTCATTTTCATTGTGTTCAGATTCTTCTGGGGATATGCTGGGAAACACTTTGATATAAGAAAAAAAATCAGGATGTTTTGGTGTTTTGTTGTTGTTGTGTGTAAACGTTACCGGTTCCTGAGTGATATTGTTTTCCCGTCTTCCAGTTTCACTTGCTTGGTCTGTTTTAGGTTAGCAAACGGCATGTGAGCAGTTAGAAAATTCACAGACAACCTTTCCCCAAAGCCAAAGACTGTACTTGTTTTCTAACTTCCCCGGTTCCCTTTGTCCCGATAACCTTTGGTGTATCTCTGCAGAATAGCTGCGATCTGTGTGTCTTTGGCTGTGGATTTCCTGTTGCCTGTTGGAGTTCCCCCTCTACGGGGCCCTAGTTGAGTTTGAATGGTTATGTAAGGAGTTTTGCTTTATTCCCGTCTTCGCTTCTGCTGCTGTTAGGGGGAATGGATTGCCAGCAGAGTGAATGGGATCAGAACTGAACAGCGTGCAACTTTGCTGCTCAAGCCACCAGAGAGAGGAGAGACACCAGCCCGCATATACACAGACATGCATACACTCGCCTCACTTACATGCTCTTCTGCCTTTTAAAACCACCCCCTTTCTCAGGAGTGGCTGGCTTTACTGCCTCTTAATTTAGCACATATGTCGATCCCAAGCTAACAGGTCAGAATAGCTCTGGTGATTGGTCCCCAGCTATCTAGCACGTCTACCTTATGCTGGGCTGTGCCATGTGAGTGTCCGAGCAAGGGAGGGAGATAGACACCACTGCTGTGGCTGGAAACCAGGCAGAGTTAACCGGTTATAGAGCAGTGACCCCACTCAGCCGCAGAAGAGTTCTGGAGGACATTGCTCATCGACTCCCACGCCCTGGGCTTGTGGAACAGAGCACTAAGTGCTAGTTACCAAAGTCATTTTCAGGATTACTTAGCCTGTATTCCACCCGGGACTGTCACAGATCATTTTCCCAGGTACACACTGACAAAGCTAGCAGAGCATCATTAGTGCTCACTGCTCCTGGCAGAAGCAACCAACTGTTGGGAGCAACTACAAACTTTTCATCTGAGGACCCTGAGCCTGGAATAGCCGAGGAGGCTGATTAATGTGTTGCCTTATTGACCCTTCACTAAAACACTGACCCAGCCAGTCGGTCACTGACAGAGACCTTGCCTCAGTCAGCCGAGTACGCCGAGCAACATGTTACTCTTGGATGAGTCTCAGCAGTTTCCAGGTAAGATTAGGGGGAGAGGGGGGAGGTTAATCTCTTTTCCTGCTTTATGGTGGTGACACTGTTCATTTTAATACAGCCATGCTGGGATATGGCAGCTAAGATTTGGAGCACGCGCCTCAAAATTGCTCCCTTGTATGTGTTGGGATCGGAAAGCGTTTTGAAGACACAGATTTCGGCTTGGCATTTGTCTGTCAGTGCCACTTTTCAACGCACATATAATTTTGACCGAGAAAATTTAAGAAAAGAGTTCCTTGCTTTGTCTTTGTATTACTGGGTTTGTTTGTAAAGTTCATGATTTTAGTAAAGGAAGTGATTAAACCTTCCGTGTCTGTCTGACATGACAGGATTACAGCTCAAGTTCTGCTGTTCTTTGAATTGTAGGTGAAATTATTTCGTGAACGAGGATGTGATTGTCTTACTGGCAGTATTTTCAGTAATCTCTTTTTGCCTCTTTGGATGCATTTCTTGCTCTTCCTCTGTCTCTGATGGCGTTCTGAGAACATGTGCTAGTAATGGTTAATATGGTATGGTTAATATATTTAAGCTACTTGCTCCTCAATACCTCAGGGCACTGGTCAAGCAATACGTGATCTGCTTAGCACCATTTCCTATTTCTTAGCAGGCTGTAATTTATATCTGGCTGCCGAGAACTGCTCTGCAATTTGTTTCTTTGTTTGCTTGTCCCAGTAGGGGTGCGTGCACGATAGGGAATATTAACATTAGTTTGCCCTACTGAACTGGATCCTCTAAACTTGGTCTCTGATGTGAATAAGTAATATTTGAGAGAAGCTTCTCCTTTTTAGCCTTTCACTCTTGGCGTGCTGTATTTGTGTTTGAGCGTCAGGTGGGCAGGGTATCAAAAATGGAGCTCTTTTCCTCTGACCCCACCAGAAGGCTATAGATTGTGGGGTCTGTTGCTCTGTCTCATGAAGCTTGTGTAAAGGAGTCGCCTGCTACAATCAAATCAAGCAGTTCAGTGTGTGTCTGAACAATAGCCAACCTCCTGAAATCGGACTAGGATCCATTTTGTTCACTTTGCATGCCTTCAATCTGGAGGAGTGACTGTGCAGGCAGGATGAGTAAGCCACATTGGGACGGGCCTAGATAGAAAAGGGAAGGGGATTAAATTCAGAATGCCTCGGATAAACTCGGAATATGGAACATATAAACGATGCACACAGCCCAGTGTAGGGTAGATAACTGAGCTGAAGATGGGGAAGAAGAAAGAAGGGAAGGTGCTTTTACTGGTGATACACTTGAGGTTAGCACAGGGTTAGAGGAAACCCAAGAATTACACAAATGGAAAGATCTAGTTGGTGAAAGTTATGAAAGCTGGGGCAAGCCCACAGACGAGTCCTACACAGCATGGTAGCACACAGGGATTGGTGTTGGAGGCTTGAGCTCTGTCCTAGATTCCAGGCTGTCAAAGCACAGACAGCTCTGAGGGTTGAGCGCACATGTTGCTTGTGCTCTGTCTGTCAGTCTGGTGTGCTCTGGAGCCTTTCCTCTCTAGTGGCAAGGATGTTTGCAATGGTACAGGTTTTTGGGAAAGATGCAATATAAGGATCCTCAAGACATGTGTGTTCTAAATCTTTCAGCGAGTGTGTGGGGGGAGGTGGGGGGGGTTGGATTGGGAAGGAGGAGGATAAAATTCTAGGATACTTTGCAACATTAATTTAGAATAATTTCCCTTTCTTTTTTATTTGTATTGCATTGGCATGGAGGAACCCCCGTCCGAGATTTAACATTGTGTACTTACTAAAAATAATCCACATCGAACATTACATTTTATAGTCACTTTCCATGTCAGATTCTCCAAGTGCCTTGACAGTACCCCTGTGAGGTAAAGAATCTCTCTTACTGCCTTTTAATAGTGGGGGGGGGGGGGAGCTGAAGCACAGAGGTGAAGTAACTTGCACAAGGTCTCATGCTGAGTCAGTGGCAGAGCTAGGAATGGCACCCGGTTAGCCTGACTCCTGTCTATTTCTGCACAAGTTGGTGCTTTCTCTCCTCGTCTCTTCTCTCTTAAATGGCTGTTGATTAGTCTAGTTCACTGTATTGTCTTTTAGGGAGAGTTCAGCCACTTATGTTCTGTACATACAGCATTTGTGTTGCTATCATATTTTGTAACATATTTTTGGATCTGGACATTTTCCAGATTTTTCCTGTGGTGAAATTTTGTGGTACTATACACTGAGCTGAAACAGGGTACAGCCAGTGTATCAGTCATTTCCCTAATATGGGGATAATGAAAAAAACAAACAAACCACAAAACCCCTTCTCTGTGATTGTGGGGCTTTGTAATCTCTCTTTCTTCAGTGATCCCAGTGCAGAGCCATTACTTGTGGGAAAACTATTTTCTTTCCGAGATTGATTGTGTCTATCTTCAATGTTGTCTGAGATGGTGTCTCCCCTTGACATCACGGCTGCTTCTTCAGGCTTTGACTGATGTGATTCTTGGGATCACTGGACACTTTTGCAGCCCTTTTGTGTTCTGTGTCAGGTTGGTTCAATGCTCCCGGTTCAGAGTATGCTGAGCAGCACCAGTATTTTAGGAATAAACCTGGAAACAAATAGTTCTTCCGGCTATGATGTTTCATACCAATCTTACTCTGCTTTTCAGAGTGTTTTCTGTTCTTCTTCTGGCCACAAAAACCAGGAAAAATGCTAAGGAGCATCCGTGACAAAATGACTCTCACTCTTGTACTTGCATCTTTCTTCAAGTGAAGTCTTTGTCATTAAACAATGTCCTTAAGAATTCCCCTGAGATTACTTAATGGACTGAAGCAGAAAGTGGCAAATGAATTGAGGCCTATAGGGATTGGGATTTTTTAGTCCAAGTACCATATCCATTTTTCCAGTAAAAAAATTATGTTAAAGGAAGGAAACCTAGTCTAATGGTCTTTAAACACTGAGCAAGATCCAATCCCCTTTTTTCTAAATAAGCCCTGAATGAGGCTGTGGAGAGGGCTGCAAGTAAGGATGATCATAAAGTTCTGTTTGCTGTAGTTGTTGGGTTTTTTTGCCGTTTTGGTGGCCTTGGAAGCGTGTGGCAGCAATAATCCCCTCTTTATTATCACTCATTACCCTGAGGCTATCCTAGTATAAAGCTAATACTATGACTCCCAACCTCCTACAGTAAACTAATCCTTATGTAATCATTGCATAATGCAACATGCCTGCTCCCCCACCTTCTCTACTCATTCTGTTTTCCGAGCCCCTGTAAATTACATGGCTCTACCACAATAACGGGAGTCTCAAGACGGACCCATCTTGCAGAACATACGATAACCAGGGGCATATTTCTGGTTTCTGGGGCTGAAATTTTCAACTCAGGTGCCTACATCCATATTTAATCTCTTAAATGAAAATAGTAAATGACCTTATTTTGAGAGGTTCTGAACTTCCTCTGAAGTCAGGAGGTGCTCTGGGTAAAATCAGGCCTCTTTTATTTTGGTGCCTAATTTTTGGCAGTCTAGTTGAAAAAACAAAATCCTGGGTTCCTAGGATACTTGTTATCTGGGCTTACCAGAAAGTGAAGTTTCAGTGCCTTCCTACATACCCTGACTGAAGTAGCAGCGTGCTGAAAAGTCCTAGCTCTGGAGACAGAAACATTTCCTGGCTTAAGAGCATTGAAGTCATGCAGACATTAGTTTTGTCTAACTAAATTGGGTGGGAAGAACGAATGTGAGTGAATCACAGATGGGCTACTACTGGATAATCGTATCAGAGGGGTAGCCGTGTTAGTCTGAATCTGCAAAAGCGGCGAGGAGTCCGGTGGCACTTTGTAAACTAACAGATTTATTGGAGCACAAGCTTTCGTGGACAAAGACCCATTTTGCATCTGACGAAGTGGGTCTTTGCCCACAAAAGCTTATGCTCCGATAAATCTGTTAGTCTATAAGGTGCCATAGGACTCCTTGTCGCTTTTACTGAATAATGGAGAACAGTTCCTGATTTTTGGGGTGGATAGAGAGTGAAAGAGCGAGAAATATATCTGAGGGAGGCTGCATTTAATATTTTGGGGGGACTGGTTGAAAAAGTGGATACATTCTAGATTTGAGAATAGGAGTGTTGGGTAATGACACTGCATTTCTCTGCTCCTTCCCTCTGAGGATTTCAAAGCACAATGTGAATATTTAACTGAGGTTAAATACATTCCTGTTTGGGGGGATTTGTGGCAGAAGTGAAAATAGAAAGCAGGTTCCTAGCTCTCAGTCCTGGGCTCTGGTAGACCAGTGTTTCTCAACCAGTGGTACCAGTACCCTTAGCGTTATTCCGGAGAAGTCTGGGGGGTACGTCAACACAACTGAAATTTGGAGAAGACTGAATTTTTGTTTTAAGTTTTATAGTGCTTTATTATTTTTGTACTTTTTACACCCAAAAATGTCATCGCCTGCCCAGCTACAGTTAAGTTGTTTAAACAAATGTGTTGCAGTGGTAGGAAAAAAAAATGTTGTGTGTCTGAAAACTGTAGGTATTGGACGTACTTTTTTTTTTTTAAAGGGAGTACTTTATAAAACAAAGTTGAGAAACACTGTGTTAGACTATAGTTCTTGGCATAGACTAGAAAGAGGATACTATTTGAATAAGGACATACATTTCAAACCGGGTGTGTTGGGAGTGGTGTTTGTCTAGCCCTAGCCTCAGAAGGAGGCTGTTATGGGATGGATGTACTTCTACATAGGTTGGACTTGGCTGGAACAGCTACCTGCCTTTCTCCTCCAGCTGGGGTGTCGATGCTTGCAAGTGTGTCTCATACAAAAGCTTATATAAGTGCTCTTTAGTGTTTATGTAACTTGGGTCTCTTTAGACTGTGCAGCAGTGAGGCCTGGCCAGAACAAGAGCTTTTGGATATCTGGGGCTTGGTTCTGCTTGCATAATCCCAGGGTTAGAAGATATATTGTCTGTCACCAAAGTTGGCCTTTTGGCATTCCAGTTTGCTTGGGAGCACTCTGGCCCTTTTCATTCCCTCCTCGTGTTCTGTTGCTTCTTTCTGGCTCT
>JANRFK010004440.1:2364287-2376664 GCA_030068395.1 Apalone spinifera | reverse complement strand
CCCCCCCCCCCCCTTTCTGTTTTGATTTGTTCTTTTTACTTGTGAATGGTTGTTTTCATGCCAGGAAATACGTTTTCTTACATAGCAGATGAAGTGTGCTAACTGATGCACTCTGAAAAACTCAGAAAAAGAGGATTTTTAATTTTTTTTAAACTTCCATTGGCTGTGGATTCCTCCACTCCCAGAAGGAATTTGGAGATCACTGTCCTCCTTTCCCTTCAAGATTTTCGCTTTTCTTTATTTCCACTGTTATAACTATGTCCTAAGGAGTTCATTAGGACTTTCTTCAGCACCTGTTACCATATCCTCCCTTCAATGCCGGGACGAGATGGGAGTGCTCTTATACAAAGCTGGCTCCCTTATTCCCTCTCTCTGCAGGCCTTGAGCGTGCTGCCTTTACACTAGTGAGCGATCACTTTATAAACATCTAGCTAAATGAAAAATGTGTTACTCGAACTGCAAGCCGAGCTGTTTTACACTCGTATGACATGCTCTGCCTCTAGTTTCTGTGACAAGTACAAAAGAGAGACCTGGTGTTAACTCCTAGAGAAGTCAGGCAGCGCTAATGAGAGGGGAGTTGATGTGTGTGCTGTGTGACAGGCCAAGCATCAGACAGAAAGCTCCAGGGCTTGAGCAGATACAGACTGGAGGATTCATTTTGTGCCTCTCCATGACTCATTGCAAGTGACCAGCTATTGCAGCCTACACTGTGTGCAAATCTGAGGCATGAGAGTGAGTGGGAATTAGGTTATGTTCCCGCTAATAATTGCTTTTCATGCAGTGTTTGTTTCTTTTGTCAATGAGTGCTGCTAGGAGGGACAGCTCTGCTGTCTGCATTGCGAGGGATCAGAGGTGAGGGTCCCCAGCCCGTGGTGACTGACTTCTTTGCCTAGCTGAGAGCGACCTTTGCAATTTGTCCCTGAGCTTGAATCCCACAGCTAATCGACGCAGCTGGCAGTTGCCCTTCTCTTTCCTGTCAGCCTGTCATGTGGCTAACCCAGGTCAAGATGAAGCATTGGATGCTGCGAGCAGTAGTCTCTGCAAGTGGCGTCTCTGCCACAAAGACTTTGCTCTGGACTGCACTGCATTGGACTACTCCTGTAGGCCAGGGAGATGCCTCACTTGGCTCTTTAACAAACTCTTCCAGGGGACTGGCATTGACAGTGGTGGTCTGCAGCCCTCTGCTCAGTCCCCACAAGGTAGGCGAGAGTGGGAACACAGGAAAGGAGAAAGAGACCGACCAGAAGAGAGTGGAGTGCCTGAAAAAGCCTAAAAGGCAAAACAGCGACGGGAAGGTGAGTGAGAGAAAGAGGAAGCTGAGCATGCGGCGATGTAGACAGAGGGGCTAACCGTGATGGATACTTGTTGTAGAGTTGGCTGTCTGTTCAGCATGATGATCTATTCAAGAGGAAGGGAGAGATTTGTGGTGTATTCCCCTTTTTCCCCCCCGCCCCTCTCTGGGATCCTGCTAGCTTTGGGGGAAACCAGGAAAGATTGGTTGTGTGTGCGCTGGGGTGGGTGGGTGTGTCAGCTTATGTAATGGTTACATAATTAGCTCTTTGTTAGGCTGCTCAGGGTGGGAGGGGCCTAAAGCTGCTGAGTTGCTTGAAGGACTGAGGCTGATTATGTTAAAAGGAGAACAACGACTTTTTGCTCTCTAATTAGCTGGCCTGATAAAAACTGCGAAGGTTTTCAAAGACTGGATCCTGAGAGCTGGGGACGACCGTTTTCTTTCCTTCTCTATTGAGAGGAAGATTAATTTGTGGTGGGGCACAGAGAACCAAGGCTGACCATGGAATAATGGAAATGCATTGCTAAAGGCGCCTGGAGAAGTCATCAAATTCAGCCCCTTGTGCTGAGGCAGAACCAAAGAACCTCCAATGGTGGAGCCTCCCTTGAAGCCCACCCCAGTGTTTCACTATCTTGATCAAGCTTTCCCTAGTATCTAGCCAAAATCTCTCCTCCTGCAGATAAACCCCATGACTACCTGTCCTTCCTTCAGTGAACATGGAGAACAATTGAGCATCATCCCTTCCTTATAATGCTCCTAAATATATTGAAGACTTTTTTCAGGTCCCTCTGGGTTGTCTTTTGTCAAGACTAAACGTGCCCAAGAAAAGAATAAAGTGGGAACTCCCTGACCCCCTTGCGTGGTCTCCAGGCCCATCTGCAGTCTGGTAGTGGTTGCAGAAGAAGCAATTGAATCTGCAAGTATCCGGTGTAGATTCTGCTCCTGTGTGCAAGACAGAACTGTGTGGAATGTATCTCGTGCACCACAGATAGGTTGGAAAAATTAGATTTTTATTGGTAAATATCGGTAAACCCTAGTGTCACTATGCCCCTCCCCCATGCAAACTATCTCCAGCAATAATTATAGGAATTTGTTGATGGGCAAAGAAAGAAAAATTCTATTTGAGAACTTTTATTAGAGTCTGATTTAAGGATATTTATTTTGTATGGTTTTTTTGCCTATCTCCTAGAACTGGAAGGGACCTTGAAAGGTCATCAAGTCCAGTCCCCTGCCTTCACAGCAGGACCAGGTACCATCCCTGATGGGGGGGGCCCCCACAAGGATTGAACTCTCAACCCTGGGTTTAGCAGGCCAATGCTCAAACCACTGAGCTATCCCTCCTCCCCAATGTTTTGACATATGAGGTTGACAATTTTTGTTTGAACAGTTACAAAGCTTTCGCTTTTTGAATATCAACCTCTTCTCTCTTTAAAACATTCTCTGGTTTCCCCCACCATCGTTTTCCACAACTCTGAATATTCAAATAAATGAAAATACACACTTAAAGCCTGTAATTGCACAATTGTGAACATTTACGTAGATAGAAAATGTGTATTTTAAAGCATATTTTATTTTTATCTAAATTATTTGAAAAATGTCTGCCAAAGTGAAGCATAGAAAATATGATGCTAGTGCTGGTAGTTGAGCTGTACTTTGTGGGATATTTGAAACAATTCCTACGGCTTTCAACAGTGGTTGCAGGGGCTGTATATGGATGTGCTACCCTCTGCTCGGCGACGAGGTCATGTCTGCTGTGGCTGCTTTGCATTACGGCCCCTTCCGCCAGTTTATTTGCAAGGATAAAAGTAGTACTAGCGCAGTTCTGTAGTGCAGACTGAGCTTGTTTGGGCTGATCGACACAACCGATGTAAGTTACAACACAATTGTCTGCTGAGTGTTCAAGAGTCATTTTGATCTGTAGTGCAGGGCGTGTTCAAGGCCCACGTACAGAACAGGGTCAAGGTCCTGTCTGCGTCCTAAACTGGAGCCATGTTGTAAGCAGGTCCCTTGACTCAGGCTGTTCTCCGTCCACACTGGCCTTTACCTGGACAATTGGTCACATAGTTATCATTTTTGTTACTGGAGGTGGTGGCACTCAAGAAGTCTAGTCATGGAATGGGAGCTCTTTGTGCAGTGCCATACAAACACACAACAAAGAGATGCTCCTTGGCCTAAAGGGTTTTCAGTGTACTTGGCTCTAAATATGGTTTGTGGCAACACACAGCACATTGGATACGTGGTTAGTAACTATTGAAGCTAAACCCGGTTCATTCTGGCCAGCGCATGACCGTCGTCCTGTGCCTGGGTTGTAACACTGTTGGGTAGTTACGTCCCTGAACGATGCAAATGCAGCCAGTTTGGCTGGTGAGCCTTCTTCCAGCGCCCTGGGTAGATAGGGCTAGCCCGTGTGCAGTGCACATGGCTGAGGCAGTACGGGATATATGCCCAGACTTTCCCCCGGGGCACTGACTGCGTAAGCATGGTTAGGCAGCTGTGGATGTGCAAACATGGTTGACAATTTGTTAGTGTGGAAAAAGCTGCTCACTGTAGCCCTGTCAGATTAGCAGGTCAGTCGAAGGTGGAGAGGGAGAGTGCTACAGGGACGTTCCCTCGCCCTCCGCCACAACAAGCAAAGTGCTACTGAGGTGGGACTGATGTTCGGCATCTGCTGTAGGGAATCTAATAAACGAAACCCCACTGGTTCTAATGTCAGCTCGGCTGTGAGAGCCTCTCGGAGGTATCGCCTGGACGAGGCCCGGTATCTTCTCGTGCTTTAAACGTGTGCGAAGCCTGCCCAAGCAGCTTTACTAAACATTGTGGTAAAATGCACTAGGGATGGGAATGATTAACCCTGACCAGGTGATGCTTACCGGTTATGGTCCACCGGGGCGAGGCGGGGGGCTGAAGAACCCCCTTCTCCCCCCCTCCCGCAGCGGTCGGGGGCTGCTCCAGCCCTGTGGTGCCCACCAGTTAATTAACTAACTAATCCCTAAAACACACCCAGCCGTGGGAACATTGCTCCACCATGGCTCCCATTGGTTCTGACACCACTTCAGCTGAACCGGTGAGATTTTTTTTGGTGGAGCCCCTACTGTGGCCAAGACGTTATTGTGTCAATGGGAATATATCGTGCATGTCGCCATTCTGAAGTCCTCATGTTAGAATTGTCTACGCAGGGCAAACAATCTTGTAACTCTTAGATTGAACAAGGTTCTAGCTTGGTCAGTCATGTTGTGTTCGAACAGGGACAAACTGTTTGATCAGGGTTGTATTCCGTATCCATGCTCAAGTAAGAGGGTTTGGTTTTTAATTTTTGGCACCGCTGTGTCTCGCCTACACTTAAACGTGTTAAATAGGTTTGGAGCCAATACCAAAGAGGAAGGAAAAGTAAATATGCAGGAAAGACAGATAGGGAAACATGGACTGGAGGCAGCTGCAGCCTCCTGCTGGGTCAACTCTGGATAGTTACGTGCCAGGTTTGCCTGTCAGGACCCTTTTCTGAGCTCTGCTGGAGAAAAGTCAGTGCAAAGGGACAGCCAGGTGCTGCATCAGTAAATCACCAGGTGGCAGAAGGAGCAGGACTTCATATTCCTCTCTTATTGTGCCCAGGGACTCAGGGTGGGATGGTAGCAGCGAAAACCGATGGCATGTTGGCTCTGGGAAAGTTACTTGTTTAATGACTCATCCTGTAGAATGTGGTCACGTTGCTGCAGTTGCTGCTTTCCTCTGCCCTATTTTATCCAATCTTTTGATCTAGTTATATAATTGTGAGCCAAGACACAGCAGTGACAAAGAATTGTGGGTAATGTGACCCAATGACATCTTTAGTTCAAATAGCAGAGCTCTTATCTGGGGAATCCAGGAAACCAGAGTCTTTTCTGAGCAGTGATTTCGCCCTGCAAACGAACAGGACGCCTGCTGCGTGTGCCTGTGTGTTTAAGGAGGCCTGTGGTAGCAATAGATTGTAAATCCATGTTGATGCTAGAAAACCTGCCAGCTTCATAACACGGAGATCAATTTGTCCATGTCTACATTTGCAGCAAACCAGGGTTCTGTGTTCAGCACAAGCTCAGCTGTGCCTTTGGTGGCACCTATTACTGATAATCGTTCTTCTAGCGTAGACAAGGCGTAGTGATTCGGATGTGCGTAGAAAATGGCCCATTCTGAGTTCTGGCTGTGACTCAGGATGTGTTGCGTTCAGAAGTCCTGCTTTAATTTTTATTTAGACTGAGGGCATATGCCAGTAGTTCTGGGAGATCTAGCTGAGCTTGCAGTGCTGTTAACCATCTTATCTAGCAAGATGCTGTTCTTGGGACACCCACTAGGAGGGGGAGAAATCAGTGGTGAAACTAACGTGAATGCCGTGTTAATATGGCAGCCTCTAGTGGCAGCTGTGTGCATGACGGGGGACTCAACTCGTGTCCTAAGATTCTGGGGCCACTGAACACATTGCCTGTTGGTGGACCTTTTCCTCTTCCTTGTTGCACCCAGCCTTTCCCCCTGTCCTTGTCTGTTTCAAAGGCAGCCTCCGCCCAGTCACTGTCCTCCTTTAACTCTTGTGTAGGAGGAGCAGAGTTGACCCTGAGATGGGATGCAAGTTCTCTCTCTCTCTCTCTCTCTCTCTCTCTCTCTCTCTCTCTCTGCTGTTAATATTGAGCAGCAGGTTTTGTGGAATGGTGGCTCCCTTTTATGAAGCTTGTTGGAATGTCCTTGCCGGAGGATGCTCTCAAGGCCGCAAGTATAATGGGATTCAAAAAAGAATTAGATAAATTAAGCCCAGGTGGTCAGGGACACAGCTCCATGCTCTGGGTGTCTTTCAGCCTCGGCCTGATGCAGGGACCGGGTGATGGGATGGATCACCTGATAATTGCCCTGTGCTGCTCCCTCTGAAGCATCTCACACTGGGCATTGTTGGAAGACAGGACGCTGGGCTAGGTAGACCATGGGTCTGACCCAGTGTGGCTGCTCTTATGCCCTTATAGCCCTTCCTAGCATGTAGCCTACACTAGGGATGTAAAAATGCCTTTAAAATTGTAACCGTGTAACCACTAACATTTCCTAGTGGTTACACACAGTGGGGGCTCTGCTGTATAAAACGTAACTAAGATTTATACTGAAGAGCTGGCAGCAAAGCCTCCTTGAGGTCGGGTCCAGGGTGGCTATCGGCTCTGCTCCCGGGGAGACTTCGCTGTGGGCTCTGCAGCCCACTCCTGGAGAGCCAGAGTATAGTCTGGGGGTGGGGGCTGCTCTGGCGGGCCCTGCGGGGCTGGAGCAACCCCTGCCTGAGGCATGCGGAGACCTGCTTCAGCCCCTACTGGTTAACTTTTTACATCCTTATCCTAGGCACATTGACTTTTAGCTGCATCCAGACTTGTAGGTTGCCCTAATGCAGTCTCACTGGGAAACCTTTCTCTGCTCAAACCACTCCAGACAGAGGAGAGAAAGTTACGGGTTAAGAGTGCCTCTTCCAGTCACTACTAATTCTGGCCCCTAAAAGATCTCAGATCAGAAAACACTGGATGTGAATTAGACTCTGTTCACTTCATTTTCATGGGAGGACCCTACAATTTTTTTCTCTTGAGTCTCTGTTTGTAATGGTGTGGCTGCTTTCGCTGGCCCTAGAACCCTAACACCGCCCTCCATAGCGTTGCAGGCGGGCCCCCGGAGTGGCAGGGAGATGTCAGTTGACAGTTTTGACCCTCAGAGACATATGCAAGTATGAACCCGAAGAGGGATGAATGGTTCCAGTGGCTCTTTCAGCTCAGAGTGGGGCTGGCAGGTGTGTAAACCCTGACTGGCAGCGCGGGACGGTTGTTTGCAGCGTGCTGTCGCCCTGTCGTTTCAGACCAGCGTCAGGAAGATGTGTTCAACAGTGACCATGTTCAGCATGGCGAGGATGGAGACTGGCAACGCTCTACTTCAACTACCTCATCTCAGAGCGAGCGGGCCGAGCGACGCTTACAGAACCAGCATAAGAGCCTGGCCTCTGAGGACACCAGAAAGAAGAGGGCTCAGAAACCTTCTCACATGAGGAGGAACATAAGGTGGGCATCAGAGGGATGGGAAGGGTCCCGAGGTCTTACTAGGGAAAAGTGGGTTCTATTGGTTTGAATGTGTGTTGCTGCTAGACTTTGGCCACCAGCAAAGTAGGCAATTTCTGTTCTGAAAACCAAAGTGGGGGAGGCACGGAGACAAGTGAACTATTGGAGATCTCAGAAGAGCATTGCGCTCAGCTGGGCAGCAGCAAATACAGGAAATGACCAAAACAATTGATCGCTAAGTATAAACGTTGACCCTCAGTTCCACCCTTACGTTCTAGTCAATATCATGGGTTCAGGGTGTGTCTGTGAGCTGCAAGAGCTGCTGATACCGTCCGTAGCCTGAAATAAACCCTTTTCCTGCGCTCCTGTAGAGATGTTTGTTTGCAAGAAAGCCCAGGTCCTAGCCAAGGACGAAAAAGTTGCAATTTCTCCTTCTTTTTACACTGCAGCAATTTAAGAAGTGTGGAGGTTTTTTTTTAAGGTTCCCTGCTGTCACAGGCAGGATGTAGGGCTGCTAGAAGTTGCATTAACATTTATTTACAGGGAACCAGATGGCTCGGGAGAGTCCTAATGGAGTATGGAGCCTTGTACCAGCTGATGGTAGTTTGATGCCCCTTTTGTGAAAAGAATTGGTGGCCTTGATCTGGTTCACATGGCAATTGGTAGCCTCTTTGGCAGCCTCACCCAAAGGAACGATGGTTCACTGGGTCCTGCATCCCAAGATAGCGCCTTACTCCTAGAGGAGGAGGGTCTTACATTTGAGGGCGAGGGTGAATTGGCAGGGCAGGGTGGCGAAGCCTTTGACTGCCACTGAGCAGATTGCTCATTTTCTGGAGAGAGGAATTGTCTCCAGAGCTGCAAATCCAACACCTTTCACGTTAATCTGAAAGGGAAAAATGGACTCTTTCAAAACTCGTGGGATTGCCTGTAAAGCGGTGTATGGAATAGGGATGTACAATCCCCGTTAATTGCTTAAATCTTAGGAGTCAGCAGCCACATGCATGGGGGGGAGAGGTGGCTCCTGCTTCCCCCACCTCATGCTGGGCAGCCGGCTTCTGCTTCTGGCCCTTCTGAGTCTGTGGGGGGACAGCTGGCTCCTGACTCCAGTGGGGCTGGAGCAACCCTCTGCTCACGGCAGACTGCGGGAGGGGCGGGTACTTAAGTACCTTACTAAGTGATGCTAACCGGGTACCAGTTAAGTGGTTACCCATTCACATCCCTACTATCTAAGATTTGGAAGGCTTGTGAAGTCATGGTGCCCAGAAAGACCAGGAGAACAAGACAGTGACTTGAAAGTACTGGTTTCCTTTTTCTGTTAAAGGCTTTTGTATGGACTGATACTTTGTCATCTAACACATTTCCTTTTGTCTGATGGTGTCATTGCTGGCCGGCTGTAGACTCTAATACCATAGAAACAAATAACGTACATCCTGTCTGCTGCTCGCAGCAAGATCCTTCCCAGTGAATTGTTCCCAGGCACGTCAGCGTAGACACGCCCTTGTCCCCTCACCTTTTCCATCCAGCCAGCGCTTTGCTCCGTGTTGTTTAGGAGAGTCTGTGTCTGGGTGTGATGTAATAACGTGGCTTGTGTTTGCCCCTGTGCTCAGAAAGCTGCTGCGGGAGGACCAGCTCGAGGCTGTGACAAAAGCAGCCCAGCTAGAAGAGTTGGAGAGGAGGAAACGGCTGGAGCAGCAGCGAAAGGACTATCCGGTGGCCATCCCCACTGTACCGCTAGAGTTCCTTCCAGGTAATCAGCGAGGGGCATTCACTGATGCAAGTTTTAAGGGTCGGCGCTAAAGAAGAGGAGAAAGTTGTACTCTCCCATGCCCTATATGCATCTGCCTTTTGAGATGTCCCACCCAAACGTCAGTCTGGTTAGGTGGGGCAAGTCTTCACAGTGGGGCCATCGCTCTTCTGGCCTTTGTGTTGACCAGCAGTGAAATAATGGACAGTGTATTTAATAAACGAGTATAATTAGGCTTCAGAGTTAGCACTGCCCTTTGGAATGAATGAGGCTGTTCACATCTCTGAGCTGTTTTCCAGACTCTTTGCAGCTACCTGGAGACCACACTGTGTTGGTTACACTCTAGTCATACTTTTAAAATGTTCTTGACAGATGTAAAGACTTGAGAGTTATTTGCCCAAAGGGAAAGCTTAAATCCCGAACCATAAGATCGCAGTTCTGGGAAAATGCGGCTGCAAGCTGGCCTCTTTCAGCCCTGAGCACTTGTACTTTCTCTGCAGGATGTAGTATCAAGTAAGAAAGGCAGTTTTTTTCCCCCTTCTGTGGCCCAGCGTGGTTAAAAGATGACCTTGGTTTTCCCAGTTTTTGGGACGCTCTGGGCTTCAGACTCTCAGTGAGGAATATACTCCAGACATGGTTTGTAACAGGGAGCTTCCCAACAGTGAGTGCATCGTGCTTAGAGAGAATCATCAAGCCTGTTGAGGTGGGGAACTGGGAGGTGAAATACCCGCTAAGTTGAGACTTAACAGTAGGTAAAACAGCAAGAGTCGATTATGGAGCATCCTAGGACTAATTAGTTGGGCTCATCTGCGGAACTGGGTTTTGCCCACGACAGCTCATGATACGATCTATATTTTTGTGAGTCTCCAAGGTGCCACAGGTCAACTCGTTGCTCTGAAACTTAGACTGAACAGCGACCCCGCATAGGCTAGCTGCAGCGAGTGCAGAAGAGAATGTTGACTTGATTCCAAACAGTGTTGCCTCTTTCCCGCTGATTAGTAGTGTTGCTTACTCTTGTTTACTGTTTTTGCGTAGAGGAAATAGTTTTAAGAACAGCGGAGGCCACGCAGCTTCCTCCTCAGGTCCTAGCCGAGGAAGTGATCTGCTTGGATAGCACCAGCAGTGGCAGCGAAGATGATGCAAAAGGAATACTGCATGGCATTAAAGATGGTAAGGCTCACAGCCAACCTCTCTCACCTCCCTGTGTCTCCCACATGGTCCCATTTATCCACAAAGCCGTGTCTGTCTCCAGATTGTACGCATCTAAAGGCAGTCTGTATAAAACTGCTGTGCCAATTCCGGTAGTCCCACTCCCAAATTGCCCTTACTTAACCTTTCCCACATGAGGAGAAGCCTCCCTGGCCAAGCACTGGCTACCAACGGTATCTGAATGTTCAACTCGGCATTTGAAATGGGTTTTTGAGTCCTTTGTTGAGAAGGTGACTCCTGTTTGCAAGCCTGGTGGACAGCTCACACCCCTTTTCCCCTCTGGCTGTTTGACAGAAGTGATTGAATTGAGTTCAGGAGAGGATGAGGCCCTCCAGATTGTGGAGAGCAGCGACTCTGCCAACGAGGGGGAAGACGATGGCACGGAAGAGAGCAGTGGCTCTCATGTGAATGACGCCTTAAATCAGCTGGATCCTCTGGGGCAGGTCATTGTCAACATCAACCATCCACCAAATGAAGAGGACATTTTCCTGGCTCCGCAGCTTGCCCGGGCAGTGAAGCCTCACCAGGTACAGGAGTTCTGGGCCCAGAACACGCTGGGGCTTTAGTAATACCCCCTCCTTGTCCCAGGAGCTGAAATCCACGCTGCTGGCCTCCCGGGGGCTGATGGTTTGTCATAGCCATGATATTGGCAGAGCTGCCACCCTGAAGATTGTGGCCAGGATTAGTGGCAGTGGCTGGTGCAGAGTTAAATGGGGGAGAGAGACGAAACGAGGCCCCCAGCTGCATAGTTCATTGGCTATTGTTATCTGATGAGCAGATCCTGGCATGTCAGTCTTAGAGCCTGTGCTGTTACCACGTCAGAATACGCAGAGAGAAGAATATTTTCATGTGTTTATAACTGCACTGCCTGAATCGCATCCCTTCAAGTGTCAAATGCCAAATATGTAGACTGGTTAGATTCCCGAACGATGCCCTGGAAAGTTTTGCAAACTAGGCATGATGGCAGTTGGCATGATATTGATAGAGATTTTTTTCCCTCCGCCTCTTGCTTGGATGAGCAATATTTTATCAAATTAATTAAGTCCTTGTGGCTGAAAATACCGCAATAGATCTCTAATTTCCCCAGGTTCGTGTACCTTATAAACTCTTGCGGTGTCGATGTCTTCCCCATTTTGTTGTTTTCCACCACTTCTTTGGCAACTCTTCCACTGTTTTCTCTAGATCGGCGGAATCCGCTTCCTGTACGATAACCTGGTGGAGTCCCTGGAGAGGTTTAAAAGCAGCAGCGGGTTTGGGTGCATCTTGGCCCATAGCATGGGGCTGGGCAAGACCATCCAGGTCATCTCTTTCTTGGACGTGCTTTTCCGGCACACAGAGGCAAAGACTGTCCTTGCCATTGTCCCTGTAAGTAGCCTGTGTGAAGCTGTGTCAGGCCCACCAGTGTGGCAGTCCTTTTTTATAGCTGTGGGGGGGAGGGAGGATTGGTCCCTTGTACCCTAGCAAAAGCCCTCCTGTACCTTCACTGCCATTCACCTGATTTCGTTCCCTCCCTCTTCGAGACGGTGCATCATTGCTCATTCTAGCTGCGGCCAGCTGCATGTGATTCCGCAGCCCCTTTTAGCTTTGCATTCTCAGTGCTAGAAACTGAATTTGGATATCTGGAGAATACGTCCTAAGTCCTTGGGGTTCATTTTTTCCCCTCACAGGTGAACACGCTCCAGAACTGGCTAGCAGAATTCAACATGTGGCTCCCCGCTCCTGAAACGCTTCCTGCTGACTATAACCCGAAAGAAATTCAGCCGCGCTTCTTCAAAGTCCATATCCTGAATGATGAACACAAGTAGGTGCCATGGATTCCCCCTCCGGAGCAACTAGTCTGCTTCTCGGGCAGCTGTAGGATCTGCATGTCTGTCGCACGGCCGCAGGCTGATCTCATTCCATGCGCTGCCTTTTTACTTTCTCTCCCTCTGCACAGCTGCAGCATATGCCCTTGTGGGAGGATTTCAGTACATGGAAAAGGTGCATCTTTTTGTGAGGGGTTAGATTTCTCTCACCCCTTATTTATGCCCTTCTCTGCCAAGGTAGTTAAGACCAAAGCAGACTGTGAAGAACTTCAAAAAGATCTCCCCAA
>JANRFK010004440.1:2350148-2364187 GCA_030068395.1 Apalone spinifera | reverse complement strand
AGAGGTCTATAAAATCATGAGTGGTGTGGAGAAAGTGAATAAGGAAAAGCTATTGACTTGTTCCCATAATATAAGAACTAGGGGCCACCAAATAAAACTAATGAGCAGCAGGTTTAAAACAAATAAAAGGAAGTTCTTCTTCACACAGCGCATAGTCAATCTGTGGAACTCCTTGCCTGAGGAGGCTGTGAAGGCTAGGATTATAACAGGGTTTAAAAGAGAACTGGATAAATTCATGGAGGTGAAGTCCATCAATGGCTGTTAGCCAGTATGGGTAAGGAATGGTGTCCCCAGACTCTTTGTCAGAGGGTGGAGATGGATGGCAGGAGAGAGATCGCTTGATCATTGTCTGTTCGATTCACTCCCTCTGGGGCACCTGGCATTGGCCACTGTGGCCAAAGAGCTGGATGGACCTTTGGTCTGACCCAGTATGGCCATTCTTATGTTCAGGGTTATCAACTTACCGCCACCTTGGAAAACTCCTCAAACTCCTGATCTGATGCTGGGTGCGCATTGGTCAGTGTGGGGCCTGCATTGCTTCCTCCATCCTTTAGAAGCCAGTCGTGTGATTCCTTGGCCGTTATGCGCGATTGCTCGCTTAGGAAGTCATGTGATTCCTCGGCCCTTATGCGCGATTGCGCACTTAGTGTTGGCTTTTCTGGGAATGTTCACGTTCCTCTCTGATTCCTTTTTGAACTTGTACACACTTTTGCTGTGCCTGCGGGCTTCTAGACGAGTTAGCATCCCTAGGCAGGAGGGAGAGATCGCTTAAGACAGAGTGTAGTCCTTGACACTGTACGCAGTGTGTATTCTTGGCAGCTGCAGCACTGCGCAGTCCTTTTGTCGCACAGCATCTGGTGGGATTTATATCCCTCTCCGGGCACTTGAACATGCTTGCTCCTTGAAGCCCTCCCCTCATAAGAGGACCATCCGTCCTATTCATTTGACTTTTGTTGGAGCCTCTTGGGTATATCTCATATTGAATGGGGGTTACAGTGCTCTGGTGTGTGGGAAAGCTGGAGGCGGCCAGCCTCTGATCTGAGCTTGTCATTAATGTTGGTGGGAGGGAAAGGAAATAATTCTGCTACCTCTCAGATTGCTGGCTAGGTATGTGCTGTCAGTGGGCGAGTGGAACAGCCACACACACCAGCGCCCTTTGGAGAGGTCTCCTCCCTAACACTTCACAGAAGAGGAGTCCATTGTCCTGTGAAATATGATTTAGGGTTCAACACAGCAAACCTCACGCAGCACCTCATGACCTCTAATGGTTCCCCTTTCTCGACCACGTTGCCCTCCGTACGCTGGAATCCTCTCCCAGAGCTTCTTGGGAAAGGGATCAGTGTACGTGTCTGCTGGTCTGATCTCATGCCGGCAAGCCTTTTGCGTTGGAGAGCAGGCCCTGTCCCTTAGCAGGCACCCGTTCCGCAGGTTCCCGTGTGCCCAAGGAAGAGGTCTCATGTCTTGTGCATTTGTTTGTCTAGGACGACGGCTGCCCGAGCGAAAGTGGTGACTGACTGGGTGACGGAGGGTGGGGTGCTGCTGATGGGCTATGAGATGTACCGTCTCCTCTCGCTGAAGAAGTCCTTTGCCAGTGGCAGGAAAAAGAAAACAAAGAAACAAGCTGGCCCTGTTATTATCGACTTGGATGAGGAGGACCGGCAGCAGGAGCTTCTGAAAGGTGGGAGGGGAGTCTTGCTGGGAAATACTCGCCTGTCTTGCAGCTGGGAGACTCTACTAATGCCAGTTGGCTCAATGAGCAAATGGTGTCTGGGCAGCCGAGAACAGCTGGTTTGCACATATGCACCGATGTCAGAGGTGGTTACCATTAACCCCGGGACTGTATTTGCTGTCAGCTTACACGTGTGCAGGTTCTAAATCAATGTCGGGCTAGCAAAAGGTGCAGGAGAGACTTGGCTACCAGCTGAAGTCCTCCAGTTTTTACGCAGAGCAGGTGCAGAATGGGTCCCCACCTATCAGCATCGCTGCTGTGAAACAACCCTGTTCTGGAAGATTGGTCTTGGAATTAGAAAGGTGTCGGTATCCACTCAGTCCTCGAGCTCCCTGCTGAGGCTGCAAATAAAGGAGGCAACCTGTGTGCTGTGCTAGTGTAAGGACCACTAGGAACTAGGCAGACTCCCAACTCTCATTAAATCAACTTCAGCTGACTCGGGTTGCTACCAACCCAGGCCAGATTGGAGCTAGTGGCTCAAGAGCCGGTTTCCAATTGCTAGAGCCGTCTTGGTTTCCGGGCAAAAGTTAGAGAGCCAAGATGCGGGGAGGTCCTATCTTTTATTGGACCAGCTCCTATGGGTGAGAGAGACATGCTTTTGAGCCACCACGGAGCTCTCCTTCAGCTCTCTGTCCTGATCTCTAGTCTCCTGCGGAAGAGCTGGGTGTAAGCGTGCACGGTCATCTCTCTGCCCAGTAGAAGTTGGCGCAGTGCAAGATATTACCATGCCCACCTCGTCTCTCTTGTATCCGGGAACTGACGCAACACTGCAAACCAGTACTTGGTTTTGACTTTCATAATTGCTCATTTTTCGTTCTGTTGAGCAAGCCGCACTGTGAAGCAGGGCCATCAGCTGACCCCGTAACTCCGTGTTCCTTTCCTACAGGGATTGAGAAGGCTTTATCCCGCCCTGGCCCGGATGTAGTTATCTGTGATGAGGGACACCGGATTAAGAACTGCCATGCCAGCACATCCCAGGCCCTGAAGAACATCCGCTCCAGGCGGCGGGTGGTGCTGACGGGCTACCCGCTCCAGAACAACCTCATTGAGTACTGGTGCATGGTAGACTTTGTTCGGCCTGACTTCCTGGGCACCCGGCAGGAGTTCAGCAACATGTTCGAGCGCCCCATCCTGAATGGGCAGTGTATTGACAGCACGCCTCAGGACGTCCGTCTCATGAGGTACCGCAGCCACGTCCTGCATAGTCTGCTGGAGGGCTTTGTGCAGAGGTGAGTCCCTGTCGGGGTGCTGCAGTGTGGTCCGCACCGCCAGCTCCTTCGTCACAGTGAGCCACGTGGATTGAGCAGTGTGTTCGTTACAGTGTACTCGTTACAGCTCCATCCAAGGAGCTGAAGGCATTTCACAGCCTCGGGTACCCTTACAGGAGAGGGGAGGCAGAAATCCTCCCCATTTTACAGATGAGGACCCAGAGGCACAGAAAGGGCAAGTGATGTGGCCTGTAGGATCCATTGCCAAAGACAGAAATAGACACCTGGCCTCTTAATTTCCAGTGCAGCATTTCAGCTGCAAGTTTGTCCATCCTGATTTAGCACCATGGTTAGCTACACCTTCAGCAATGCGTCTTACCATTGTCCTGGGATGTTCTAATGTTTGCTGTTTAGTAAGCGTTTACTGGACTTATTTGGCTTCAGTTGTAATGTGTCCTGCATTAGAAACACTTGTGACTGGAGTGCCTTCTCTTTGCCATCATTCGAAATCTTACCCTGCTGGCCAGAGCCCTGTGCGGATACAAAATTTGTATCTACAAAAATGAGCTGCGGATAGCTGCATCCGCCTGCAGCTACGGCGCGGATATCTGTGTATTTGCAGGGCTCTACAGAGACTCTAACCCTGAACAATCTTTCTCTCTTCATTTCCCGATTGCCTCTGCAGGCGAGGCCATAACGTACTCAAAGCTCAGCTTCCCTACAAAGAAGAACATGTTATCCTGGTGCGCCTATCCAAAATCCAGCGGGCTCTCTACACAGAGTTCATGAACCGGTTCCGGGATGCAGGCAACAGTGGCTGGCTGGGGCTGAACCCACTTAAGGCTTTCTGCGTCTGTTGTAAGGTAGGTTTTGGAGAGAGGGTCTCTCCCCCTGCAGCAAACAGGGAAAGGGCAGGGGTCTGTCATTGTGTTGACAAGAAGTGGGATGTAGATACAGACAAGATACCTAAGCGCATCTTAAGCAGTAGTGTGCATGTTCTTGTGCATGGTGTAATCTCGTGTCCTCGGGGTATCACTGTTCCCATGTTAAAGATGGGAAACTGAGTCATAAACAGTTAAATTGACCTGCCCAGATTTGGGAAAGAAGCCTGTGCCAGAGCCGGGAACTGCACTAGGATGACCCAAGGCCCAGCCTTTAACTGCAAGAAAATCCTTCATTTCCCAGAGTGCAAACAGCATCCTTCACATGTGTGTGTGGGTGGGTCTTCATTCATCAGTCACCAGACAGAGGAGCTTTAGATCATTAAACCTGGTAGCATGTCTTGGTCGGAACAGTTTGTACCTTGTGCTAAGACAGAATCACAGTTTCCTTTTTGCTTGTTGACTAGAATCCTCCTAACTTTTGTAGCAGGCAAAGTTTCCGTGCTCATCTATTACAGGGGACTTGAAAATATACAGCCATAGTCCCCGGCATTAAACATTCTAATGCTGTGAGACTAGTTTAATTTGTGGCTCTTTCAAATGAATTTGGAGGGGAGTCATTGGATTAACGATATTCCTGCCGGGGAATGAGCATGTGCCTGTGTGAGAGATGTTCTTTGTTCACAAGCTCCTCGGGTGGGTTTGTGCTCGTGCAATGACACCTTTTCCCTTTTCTTCACCTCGAAGATCTGGAACCACTCCGATGTGCTGTATGAGGCGCTGCAGAAAGAGAATCTGGCGAATGAGCAGGACCTGGATGTGGACGACCTGGGCACGGCTGGAACGAACTCTCGCTGTCAGCCGCCGGGAATAAAAGTCAAAACAGAGAGCGGTGCTTTGGCCTCACCCATGGGAGAAGCTACCAACAGCAAGTTCATCCAGGGCATTGGCTTCAACCCCTTTCAGGAGAGAGCAAATCAAGTCGTGACATACGAGTGGGTGAGTACCGGCGCTGTGAGACTCCTAGCCCAGAGCTTTGTTGGGGGCAGTGCACTGTTTGTCGATTTGAGAATTGGCATCAAAACCCTGTGTAGCTGGGCTCTTGCTTCTAGTTCTGGTGCTTTCTCACCTGTCACGAGGGATCTCTGCTCTGAGGCTTTGTCTTGGTCAGTGTGTGTAAAAGGCTGCTCGTGGGAATTATGAGGCTCCGGTACAGCTGTACTTTACTCCTGGCTTGGCTCAGTCCCGGATGGAGCAGTGTCTCTTCTCACCAGCATGGCTGCGGTCAGGACTTGCACGGGGGTGAGATGGCGGAAACGTGCCTGGAATAAGGCAGTGCTGATGCTAAGTGGGCCTCTTGAGGCTCTGGCAGAAGCGATTCCTGTTCCTGGACTGAAGAGTCTTTGTCTACCTATTGCCCAAGAAATCTAGAGCTTGAAACACCCTGGATCCTCTGTTGGGGGTCAGCAGTGGCCAAAACCATCCCTTCTCTCTGGGCCCACCTGGACGCTTCTCACTTCCAGACTGTGCCGCACTAAATGATTCCTGTCACCTTGAGGCAGATTTGTAACGTGCTCCGTAAGGGGCTGCCTTGGGAGCTGCAGTGGGCAGAATGCATCAGCCAGCGTCACCTTTTATACTAGTTCTCCAGCCACTGGACTGGTTTCCTGCTCACTTCCAGATGCGAGTCCTTGACTTGTTGGACCTACAAGGGTACTTGGGGGAAAGCTGTTGCTTGTCAGTCGCCCCAGCAGTTGTGACTCTCGAGCGAACAATCCCCAGACTTAAATGACAGGCTGGTGGCTGGTTATTCTCAACAAGCGGCTGGGGGTGTCTGCAACTTGGAGGGGTTTGTGGAGATGTGGCTCCTTAGGGCTACCTTGGGCTTATTGCATTTTGGAAAGCGCATGTTGTTATGCCTGGGTACCTGCCCATGTAACCGAGTCTCTGGTCTCTGGGTAGGCCAAGGACATCCTGTGCGATTACCAGACGGGTGTTCTGGAGAACTCGCCCAAGATGGTGTTACTCTTCCACCTGATCGAGGAAAGCGTGAAGCAGGGAGACAAGATCCTGGTCTTCAGGTAAGAGGAAGTCTCGATGGCTGCTCCTCCGGGCCAGGGCAGGGCTGCGTTTGGCGGTTAGACGGGGGAGGATGAGACTGATGGTGTTCCCCCATGACAGCTGCCCGTCGCTATGCAGTGTTGGTTGGTCGTTCCCATTGTTCTGCTGTCCATTGATTTTTTTTTTTTTTGTAGCCTTTTCATCCCCAGAGGTGTCAGCGGCAAGGGGGTGCCCCCTTGAATCACTCTGAGTGCTAGCAAGGGGGGGCTGAGTTCTGCGCGTCTAGTTACACTGCTAGGGGCTTTCCTGAGCGGCACCCTTGATTTTTGTAGCCAGAGTCTGTCCACGCTGTCTGTCATTGAGGAGTTCTTGGCCAAGAGACCAATGCCCAGTCGTCCGGGCTCAGATGCGCAAGGCGTTCATAACTGGGTCCGAAATCTCCACTATTACAGTGAGTACAGACCGACCTCCTCATTTCCTCTGGGCCCGCTTCGCCCTCTGCGGCTGAGCTCACCTCCTGGCATGCTGCGGTTCCCTCCAGCTTCTCACCATGCTCACCTGTGCTTTCCGTGCGCCTGCTGCAACCTTTGTCTTCCCTCCCTCTCATGTGAGCTGTCTTGGGTGTGCTTGGGTGCATGTTGAATTTTCCCCAGCATGGACCGATCATTTCCCAGGCTTTTGTCTGACTCTTAACTATCACTTCTTTAAAAAACCCTTCTTTACTTGCACCGCTTGGACACTTAACTCTTACGCCTCTGGAGCCTTGTTCAGTGCTTGTGAGTTTCCCTCCTGCTCTAGTCTTTGTTTCCTTCAATAGCCTATTCCTGTGCCAGGGCAGGAGTGTTAGGCCAGCTGGCTGGACGCGGTGTCCCTGAGAGCTCCTGGCAGGCATGCTAAGTGTGTGTAAATGGTTCTAGCCCCTCTTCTGACTCCAGCTCTCTTCCTTGTGAATGAGCTGTGCCCCGATCACACGTACTGCATCGTCTTGTCTGATTCCTCCGCATATGCTCAGGTTGGTCGGGGACGTTTGCCAGCAGCTTGTGTTAGGTGGTCGTACTGTACTGGTGCCTGTTACCAATGATGGTATTTCAGGCGTTTGTGACCGGTACTACAGACTTCCTACTGGACAGCTGAGCCTCTGGGCTGGATCCCACTGCCCTATAACTGTACGTTTCCGGTTCAGCTGTAAACCCCGTACCCGCTGTAGAATCCAGCTTATGCCAGACTCCTGGCTTGCACTCATTCACTACTGCAGCTGGCCGCTTCCCTGGCTGACTGCGTGGTGTGTGTTTGACTGGGGAGAAGCGGGTGCTGGCCAGGACAGCTTGTTGTGTGTGGATGTGTTGCCTGGAATGGCTGGGAAGCTCTGTCCGAGCTTGGTCGCTTGGTGTCTGCAGGGTGGTGGCATTTTCACAGTGCAGGTTCTCTGCCAACCCGAAGGGATCGTTCAGTTTTGACGGGTCTCTTTTTAAACACCTCTCTAATTGTCTCGCCAGGGCTGGATGGCAGCACTTCTGCCTCGGAACGGGAGCGATTGATTAACCAGTTCAATGACCCCAGTAACGGCTCTGTGTGGCTCTTCCTTCTCTCCACCCGGTGAGTTGGTCAGCAGCCTGGAATGGAAGGGTGGGCTGAAGGAGGCTTTCGTTGGTGGGATGGAAACAGGAGCATTTCAGACCAAAGAATTCTTTGCACTTGCTCTGCCTGAAAGCTTAGGACCAGAACTCCTTGAAGTAGAAAGACTGGGAAGAACAGTGGTTTCGAAACATGATTTGTGTTTTCTTTAAGAGCTGGCTGTTTGGGTGTCAACCTGATTGGAGCCAACAGAGTCGTGGTGTTCGATGCCTCTTGGAACCCATGCCACGATGCACAGGCGGTGTGCCGGGTGTACCGCTACGGACAGAAGAAGCCGTGCCACATTTACCGGCTGGTTTCGGATTACACCCTGGAGAAGAAGATCTACGACCGCCAAGTCTCCAAGCAGGGGATGTCAGGTAGAGCCTGAACTCTTTTGCCAATACGTCATCTTGCTTTCTTCCCTTGTGCTCTCTAGCCCGTGAACGGCGTCGGTATGACTTTGGAGACGCTTCCTTTTGTCTAAGGTTGGCAACAAACTGCTGCTAGAAGAAAGGACGCTACAGAGGCAGTCAGGCTGGGCAGTTGTGATGTTTTTATAGTTTGAAGTAAGCACAGAGCTTGTAAAAGCGAAGGGGTAAGCAGCCTTGGTTTGAGCCAGCCTGGTTCATTACATGCCTGGTTCATGCCTTCTGCTGCTGAGTGCCTGCACATCTACATCCAGACCTGTGGAGTCTCATGCAAGAGCAGAGAGGCTGGCGGGGTGTTGGGGACAGCTGGAGGCTGGGAGATCAGGGTTTAACTTCTGTCTGCTCCTGCCTCGGCTTAGACTGGGCGAGTTGCTGCACTGCTCCACGACTCGGTTCACCAGGCCTACCTCTGAACAAGGACGTTTGCGTCCTTATGGCGACCTGCGTGCTGAGATCGTTCCAGCCCTGGCTCCTCAGGCGCAAAAACTGCCGGGGAGCTGGCTTGTGCCAGATTTCCTGGTGGGGTTGGGAGATGCACAAGTGGGAGGCAACCCAAAAGAGCCGGGTGAGAATTTAACTCCGGGGCAGCTCAGTGCCCTGCCTCTGTGGGCACGCTGGTATCCATGTCCTGGGTTCTGAACGCAGGGGGGGTGTTTCATCAGCCATATGGTACCTACAGAGCCCGTGTTTCCCAGGGAGTTCATGGCTCACACCCAGTTGGTGGGAGATGTGGAGAGCAAAGCGTCCCTGATCCCTTCCCTCCGCAGATGGTTCCAACTGTGGCAAGCACAGATTCAGTGCTGGGAAGTGGAGAGGGGGAAGGTGGCGTGTCCAGCAGGGAGTGGTGACCTGTCCCCCTTCTCTGAACGCTGCCTTTCCCCCGTTCTCCAGATCGGGTTGTGGATGATCTGAATCCAGTGTTGAACTTCACCCGGAGGGAGGTGGAGAACCTGCTGCACTTCGTAGAAGAGGAGTCAAATCCTGCCCAGCTGGTTTTGGACCCTGCCAAGATGAAGGAGTCTGTCTTACAGCTGGCCTGTCTGAAGTACCCTCACCTTATCACCAAGGTAAGAACGACGGTACACGAGGCTGCGGCCAGATGTCCTCACTGTTGAGGGAGAAGATGGGGCTGCCTGTGTTCTGCGACCTGGGTTGAGATAAGAGCGTCCCCAAACAGTATTGGTTACAAGGGACTGTTTGTTTCTCTGAGACCAGCCCGTGATCAGTGTCGGGGATCAGGGCAATGTGGAATCCGGGACCTGTGGTTCAGGGGCAGATTTCTTTAGGCCTTTGGTAGAGTGTAGGAAGGATACGTGTGGCTAGGGGTGTTTGAGGTGAGGCGGAACGAAGGGCCATGTCTGTCTTGATAGAGGCTCAGGGTGGGAAGGGAAGCCCGCAGTAGGACATAGCTAAATAAGAGAATTGCTCCATTGGTGTGTGGTGTATTGCGTGGGTTGTGAGCAACGTTCCCTCTAATCTTTTCCATCCCGGTGCGGAATAATTTTATGTGCACTGAGGCACTTGCAGATGTGCACCACCAGTAGGAACGCAAACCGAGCTGTGGGCACTCTGCTAATCAGCGGGGCGGCATTTGAATCTCTCCTGAGCGGCCGCACGGGTGTGAGTGCTCCGTGGGGAGACCCCTGCGGCGTTTGGGCACAGAAGTACCCACGGGTGCTCCCTTTCCCAAGAGCACCCCCCGGGAAGGCTGATGCCAGTGCTGGGAATACTGCGCACGGCCTGCCGCGATGCAGGCGGGTTTGTGGCATTTGGCTTTGCTGCCCTCTTGTGGTATGTTCAGTGTGTCCTGTGCCGTGACCGCAGGAGCCTTTCCAGCACGAGTCGCTGCTGATTGACCGGAAGGAGCACAAGCTGACCAAGGCAGAGAAGAAGGCCGCAAAGAAGAGCTACGAGGAAGAGAAACGAGCCTCCGTCCCCTACACCCGGCCATCCTACGCCCAGTATTACCCAGCCAGCGACCAGAGCCTGACCAGCATCCCTGCCTTCAGCCAAAGGAACTGGTGGGTGCTTGCTTCTGTCCACGTTCAGTCCAGGGGAGATGCGGGGGCAGGGAAAACACCCAGAGTAGACGGAGACCAATCTGTTACACGTGGCTCCTAGGAAATACTGAGGCCGGGCGACGCCCCCTTCCTCTGCCAGCTGTACATAGGCATCCAGGAAGAAGGGGGAGGAAGCAGGGAAGGTGGAGAAAACAGCTGATGAGGCAGGAAGGCTCCGTTGGCAGCCTGGGGCACATGCGGGCGTTCTCAGGGGCAGGGGGGCACTGGGTGCAGTGGCAGTGGCTGAGAAGGGGCACAGGACCACGCTGTAGGATGCTGAATCCAGGCCTGCCCCCAGACACGGCCAGAGTCTGTCATCTGCCTTCGCTCCACTTGGAACGTGCCACTGCCCCAGTTGGTGCTCTGGGAATGCTGTGTGCGTGCCGGCCAGCCGGCCGCTTGTGGGTCTCTGCCGGCGGTAAGACAGCAGCCCCAGTTTGCGGGTGGGGACGCTGCGGTGACGGGACTGGCCCATGGTCATGCTGGGAATGGAGCCTGGGGTTCCTGTCTGCCAGTCCTGCACCTTAACCCCGAGATCAGACCCCCGCTCGTACAGCGACCTCGCTCCCTGTGAGCTCCCCACGGCCTCTCGCCAACCCCGGGGGCAGGGCCAGAGCATCTGGGGCTTTGCCTTTTAGGGGATTCTGCCTCCAGGAACGATCCCCTCTGTGCAGGCAAACGCCTGGCAGCGGTGACAGTTTGACACTCTTCTCCCTCCTCCTGCCAGGCGCCCTGTCTTCAAGGGAGAGGACAAGCCAGTGGCAAGCGTCCGCCCCGTTCAGTCCACCCCCATTCCTATGATGCCACGGCACGTCCCCTTAGGTGCCATGGGCTCGGCCTCTGGTTCCAACCCCGCTGTCAACTTCCCCATCAACTACCTGCAGCGAGCTGGGGTCCTCGTCCAGAAGATTGTCACCACGACAGGTCAGCCATTCCTCGGGAGCCACGTCTGGCTGGGACCCCGTGGCAGGGCGCCCAGAGGGAAGGCGGGATGGGCTGCCCGCCCGTCCCTCGGGGTAGAGCAGCGTCCCCGACAGCAAGCGGCCTCCTCTGTGGACCAGCGAGCCAGAGGAGGCTCCTGCGTGTGATTGTGTCAAGGAGAAAGTGCTCCGTGTGGGAACTGACGTGTGCCCCCAAAGCGCGCGCTGCGGCTTTTCAAGTGAAGAGCTGGAGTCAGATCCATCCGTGCAGACCAGAGGCAAGGGGGGCAGGGAGAAGGCTGTGTCCCTGCAGCCGCTTGGCTGTGAGCTGCCCTGCCACCCCCTGCCACGAAGGAGAGGGAGAAACTGGCTGTTCTAGGGCGTGGCTCTGATTCTGTGCCCTGGGTTGAGCTGCCTGGGCGCACACTTGCACCAGCTGGCAGCAGTGGCTAGGCACCGTGCCAGCTGGGTCCAGCCAGAGTGCCCAGCTGTTCCCTTTCCCTACTGCATGGAGGGAGGGTGGGGAGGCAGCTCTGCCAGCTGGAGGCCTTGGGGAATTTCCCCGTTCCTGGGGACTCTCCAGCGGGGGCGTTGTCCTGCAGGTGAGCAAAGGGGGTAAAAGAGGGCATTGGCTGCCCCGGGATACTGATGGGGCGGCTTGAGAATCCGACCGATGTCCAAGGCCAGGCAGGTTGCAGTAGGGTGCCCCGTTCAGTCCCATGTTCTGACTGCTGGGGCATGTGTCCCGGGGCTGTTGGCTGTTCATTTCCTGCCCCAGCTCCGGTCTGGACGTGCAGACCCAGGCGTTCCACTTCCTGGGCCTCCTGCGTGCTCAGGCCTAGCCCCAGTCCCACTGGTGGTAGAACTTCCCGAGGAAGGCAGCAGAGTGGTGAGGGACTGTAGCTGTGGATTTCTCCCTCGCGGGTGGGCCCGTAACGGGACGTCTAAGGTTCTGGCTTTCTCCCCAGATATTGTGATTCCGGGCACGAACACCTCCACCGACGTGCAGGCGAGAATCAGCGCTGGGGAGAGCATCCACATCATCCGGGGCACGAAAGGTGAGCCCTTGTCGGGGGGAGAAGTAAATGCTGAGAGGCCTCATTGGTGGTTTAACCGTGGAGAGATGAAGGGGCCGGGCCGCCAGTGCTGAAACCTCCTGCCCGTGCCCCAAAGGGGATGGCCCTCCAGCCCCCTGCTGGTTTCCGACTCCGGTTTGCCCCCCTCGTTCTGTTTGTGCAGTGCAGGGGGTGGGTGGGTTTTGGCCACCTGGGGGGAGCGAAGGGAGGGTGGGAGGGACATCGACGTCCTGCCGTGTTTCAGACAAACCCACGTGTGTGGGGCGGAGGCAGCAGAGGGAGGGTTTTGCAGGGACGGCCAGGGCAGCCAGCGGGGCTGAGTGGAGGGGCGCTCCGCAGGGCGAGCGCTCGAGAAGGCAGTCGCTAGCCACGCTGCTGCGCCTTGGTTTGGCAGTCTGCTCCTGTTTGTGGGACTGGCCGGTGGGCCGCAGGCTCCTGGCACCTCTGGCTGGGCTGTAATGGACCTGAGGCCTCAGATGCTGACCCAGCCGTGGAGAGGGAGATGGGGATTAGGCACTGGCGTGGCCTTGCCCCGGGGAGGGAGTCCGTGCTGTGCCCGCAGCCGGGCGTGGCGTGTGACGCGTCGGCCCCGCTCTGTTCCAGGGACCTACATCCGCACCAGCGACGGGCGCATTTTTGCCATCCGGACCACAGGGAAGCCGAAGGGCGGTGAAGACCGTCGAGCAGCCGCCTCAGGTAGAGCCGAAGATCCAGGCGCAGGTTGCGTGCCCTGCGCGCTCCTCAGTGGGGGTGTTCCACCGCCGTCTTCCGCGGGGCTGTCTCCAGGGGCCTTGCTTTGCACCCTTCCTCCCCTCCCCTGCAGCCCCGTCTTCTCCCCTCCCCCTGGCTGATTCCATCCAGCCCCCTGGCCCCCAACGCTCCTTTTCCAGCTCCTGGCATCTCCCCGAGCCCCTCTCTCACCCGCACCGTCTCCCTGTCGCCTGCAGGCTCTCAGGGCCCGGCCCTGGACTCCACAAGCAACGGCAGGCACAGTGCCTCATCGCCCAAGCTCCCGAACACGGAGGAGCTCACCCGGCCCCTCTCCCCCGACAGCCCGGAGATCATCAGCGAGCTGCAGCAGTACGCCGAGGCAGCCGCGGCCCGGGAGTCTCGCCACAGCTCGCCCAGCGCCGGGCCTGGCCACCCGGCCCGGACGGACACCGCGGCCGCCTTGGCAGCCCGAGGGGCCGAGCCGCGGCTGGGCATCCACTGCTTGGCTCCGGCGGTCTCTGCGGCCCTGCCGGCCACCAGCCAGCACATCGACGGCCACTCGGCGCTGGACTTGCGGGGCAGCAAGCGCAAGTCGTCCTCGCCCTCTGCCCCCGAGGAGCCGGCCCGGAGGCCGCAAAAGAAGCGCCACCTGCCGGCGCCCGTTCAGTCGTACGAACACGGGTACCCAGTCTCCAGTGGGTTCCCCCTGCCCCCCGTCTCTCTAAACCATACCCTGACCCACCCCTTTGCCCCCCAGGCAGGAAACTCCTTGTACATGGGCACTGGCTCCTCCTACTACCAGCTGCCCAACCTACTACCAGACCCTCAGCTGGTGTTCCCTGTGACTACTGACCCTCTGCTGACAGCCGGCACCGCCAGCTCCTCTGCTGCTACCTCAGCCACCGCCAGCGTCCCCTCCTTCATGCTGAACCCCTCCATGGCGGGGGTGCTCCCCGGCTACTCACTTCCCTTCACGCAGTCGCTCCTGCCTGAGCCCAGGATGTTTGCTCCTTTCCCGGCCCCGGGTTTGCCTGGCAGCCTTCCCCGGAGCATGGCCTCTGCCTACTCGGGCTACCTGTCCCCTCATTCGGGCTACCCGGCCGGGGGCCTCCTGCGGTCCCAGGTGCCTCAGTTTGACTCCCAGGAGGCCTCCGAGGCGGGGTGCAGCTCCGACGACGACAAAGATGACGATGTGATTGAGATCACGGGGAAGTAACGGGCCAGGTCCTGGGAGCGCTGCCAGGAGGCAACAGGGGCAGGACCTTTCCAGAGTCGGGCTTTCGCCTCTGGGCCGGGGCAGTGGGGCTGGGGAAGAGGCGTGGTTAGGTGTCGAGGATCAGCGCTGGGG
>JANRFK010004440.1:2262541-2291637 GCA_030068395.1 Apalone spinifera | reverse complement strand
CCGCCCTTCGCTGTGTCTGGGCCTGCCACAGGGCAGCTCCCCGCCCCCTAGGCCGCACAGCCCAACCTTGACCCGGGGAGCAGTGGTCCCCAGATGCTTGATGGTCTTGCCACCCCTTGCCCCGTCTCTGCTTCCCAGAGCCAGGGCCAGGTTCATGGCCACTGCCTGTTAAGGGGGCTGCAGCTGGGCTAAGTTTGGGTCGGGGCTGGAGCTGCAGCAGGGGAGGGAGCGGAGCCCCAGCCAGGCCGCATCTCTGCTCTCAACCCGGCTGGGAATGAAGCTGCAGCCAGCGCCGAGTCTGGGGCAGGGGTGGGGCAGGGAGTGGAGTCACTGGGGACAGGACGGATGGGGCTGCAGGTGGGACCGGACCGGAGCGGAGCTTGCGGGGGGAGGCTGGCCTGGGCTCTGTTGCACCCTTCTAGTGGGGCGCACCCCACAGTTCGTGTCCAGCCCCTTGCCGTGTTCATGGGGTGGCTGCTCCCAAAGACGCGGCGCAGCCCGGCCTCCCAGTCCCCCCTCCGCTTCACTCCCCCTCCTGAGACGCGCCTCCAGGGGAGCCCGGTGTACGTTCCCGCCTCGGAGCAGAGGGGGTCTGGTAGCAGCCAGTCCAAGGGCTGGAGGCAGACGCTTCCCTAGCAGAGAGAACGACCACCTGCAGGCGAGCCACGCATGCCTGAGAACAGCTGCACCCACTTGCTGAGTGTTTTGCCAGCTGCATCTCCGTTACTTAGCATCTCTTAGTGCTGTCTGTGCCACAAGCAGCCTACGGAATTGGATGGGTTACACCTCCCAGCACCTCTCCCTCCTGCAAGGCGGGTGGTTCCTGCTGAGGGGCAGGGAGGTGAAGCGCCATGCCCACGGCCGTGCAGTGCTGCAGTGGCAGAGCCGGGACTAGCCGACTCCTAGCAGTGTGAACGGCGGTTTTCTCTCCGAATTTGCAGCGCTCGTCCCCGGGCCCCTCTCTGCGCGCAGCCCCTGGCGCCGAGTGCGGGACAGGGCCTGGCCGAGCCAGGGTTAACGCAGCACGAGGTGCACAGCTGCCGCAAGACATCGAGGTGGCCCGGGGGACGTGCGCGCCGGAGAGTGGCACAGGCCGGTCCCGGTGGCTCCGGCGTGCTCGCGCTGGCTGGCCGTCCCCGCAGCAGCAGGTCGCGGAATGCAAATGAGCGCTCCTCTGACGCGCGCGCCCCAGGCAAGCCGGTCTAATGGCTCCGCGAGCGGGTTATTAAACTCTCACCTCCTGCCACTGCAGCGTGCGGGGTTCCTGGCGGGGGTTTAATGAGCCCTCCGTGGCTGGCTGCACCGGCCTGGGCCCACAAGTCTCCCACGTCCCAACTTTCCGTTGGAAGCTCTGCCCCGTGGCCAGCCGGTGAGGCGTTTAATTGCATCCGCGCAGGGCCGGCTGTCTGGGCTGGACAGCTCTCAGCTGGGAATGTCCTAGTTCCCAGCTGCTTCTGTGTGGACAGGTGTCCCCGTTACAGCAGTTGGTTCAACCTAGCCCTGTTCGTTACAAGTCTCAACTGAGGATCGAGGCCCGGAGGGGTCATAAAACCTGTGCTCTGGGGTCTCTGCTGACTCCGGAGTGAGTCATTGTCGGAAGAGACCACCAGCTCATCAGGCCGGCACTCCATGCCCAACACGCACAGCTAGACCCAAGTACGGCAGCCCTCAGAGACCAAACTGAGGTGTCCCCAGGCAGAGCCCCAGTGCCCTCCGGGTACCCAGCCCCTCCAGTAGCTGGGAATCGATTAAGCAAGGCACGCTGGTGAACTGGGTTGGGAGAGGTTCTTCTCGTGGGGTCAGCGGTGTTGGTCTCCCAGGGCGGTTGTGCTTGTACTGTGCCGCTGTGGGGATTGTATGCGCTCTGTGGGCTTTATGTTGCATGTGATTTCTGCTATCTTGTAGCAGCCCTGTGTGCGTGCCTCAGTTTCCACAGGCACTGCACCAGTAACAAGATGGGGATGGGAATTTCGGGGCGACAGCCCTCTGCACATACATGATGGCCGATGCTTTCAGTAGCCTGAGCCTGGGAGGGGGTAGGACCAGGTGACACCTTTTACCCTGGGAAGCAGGACCAAAGCCAGAGATGGGGCAGCTTGACTGGGGAGTTAGTCTCACAGGCTTGGGATGCAGGGAACGGGGTTGGGGCCCTTGGCTCCGGGCCCCGTCTCCTCAAGATGGACTGGACTGACTGCTTCTGGTTCCTGTGCTGACAAGGCTGCTTCTTGCTGTATCCTTGTCAACTGATAAACCTGTTCTACCTGCTGGCTGAGAGTCATGTCTGGCTGAGGATGGGGTGTAGGTCCCGGTCACTCCCCCCGCCTCAGTGACACGTACCTTTCCCTGTAGCCCTGATCTGGGGCGCAGAACATGTCCTGAGCCGCTCTGTCCCACTGGGAGGAGGCTTTTGGGATCCTCAAAAGCACCCATGTCCCATTTTCGAAAGTGACTTGGAACACTTAGTCCCATGGACTGAAAGGTCTGGTCTCTGCTCCTGGGGGCCGTCGACCTAAGTTACGCAGCTCCAGCCATGTGAATCACGGTAAGTTGGTAAGCGGTACGTCGCCGGTTGACGTTCTCCCGTTGGCTCCGCCTACTCTTCTCGTGGATCCAGCCGGAAGTGAAGACGTTCCCTGAGGCTTCGAAGGGGGACTCTTGAAACTGGCATTTGAGCTCTTAATTGTTCCAGCCTTTTTGAAAAAGTGACCCTGGAATTCCAGCACTGTCCACTGCAGATCCCTCACCCCCCATTGTAACATGTTCACGGCCCAGCTAAGCAGGGGAAAATCCAGTGGTAAATCCATGCTAGAGTACCACCTTTGGGCCCAGGCATTCTTCGGTGGCAAGGTGGATTGATTAAAATCAAGGCAGTTTAAATCACCAGGCCGAAAGCCTTGATTTAAATCCTTGATTTGACTCAACTTACCCCTTTGTGCTTCGGTTCTTTTATAAAGAAAGGTACAGTCTCAATGGTTTATATAAGCATTGAACCATGCTGATTTACAACTGAATAGAACCTTTGTGCTGGGTTTGGTATCTCTTTCCCTACCTAGAAGGCTACACTATAACTATATACAGGTATTTTAGCAATTTTATGGCTTACTATTATCCAATTCTTATGACCTGTATATTTGAGTGTGTTAAAATAGTGACTGATAGCTTGCTGCTTTCTCTAGATAATTTACATTTTGCCCATGATTTGAGCCAAGCTATGTTAGGAGAGTAACAAAATGGAATTTAATGTAAACCCACACAACAGCGTATCAAATGTATTTTTATTAAATCAAAGAAACCTTTAATACGGAACGTGAGCTCTTGCACCATACTTAAGCTTGACTTCAAAAGCTAGATGTCTCTCCCCCCCCGATTCTTTCTTTATATAAAAAAGCAGCCTTTAACGCTGCATTTTCCATAGAAGCTCATGGATTCGGCATGTTTTCAATATAACATGCTGTTTTAAGAGAGTCTGATCAGATCCGTCCTCAACATATTTTTGTGCTCAGTTCCGATTGCATTTTCAACAGATGCATTTTTAAAAAAAAAGAAAAATCTTTCATTTAAATCGCAACCTCAAAATCATCTCGTTTAAATAAAAAACATCTTTGATTTGTGCTCCTCCTGCTTAGTAGCAAGGTGTATGTATGGGGCTGATGTAACAAAGCCACCTCGGTCTGAGCTCAGGGCTTGCTATTGGTTCTTCTGAGACTCTTTGGAAGGGTGATTGTTTGGGGGTCACCTGGGGTTTTGTAGGGTTCCCAACGAATCGTGGATCATGCTGGTTGGTGGTGATGACCCTGATGTGGCACAACACGAGAAGGGCAGAGAGACATTCTTTCGCCTAGGACGCTGATTCAGGAATTCGGTGGCACGGGGTCAAAGGTAGCCCTGGCGTAAGCGGGTGCAACTCCTGTTGAGTTTGTCAGGGATAGCACTGGCTCTGGAGTGTGCAGCACTGTAACTGGTTATTGGGGAACTGCCGGAGCTCTGGGAGTCATCGGATTGGGCTACCCCTGTGGGGTTTGTCAGCTTGAGCGGGGAGTCAGGTGCGAGCAGGGTGCATTAGCCGGCCGCGTGTTGGATTGGATGTGGCCGGGAAGCCTACAGGCCACCCCAAAGTGGCCGATCATGAAACCAGCCTGACCTAGACCCCTAGTTACGGAATCAGCCTGGTCCAGATGCCAGAGCAGCTGCCTCTAGTTTTGTTGACACTCGCATCTCGCGTGGGTGGTAGGGTCTCTCCCGTGGGCGGTGGCTGTGATAGGCCAGGGGAGGCAGTGCCGCCCCTCGCGTTGGCACTGACCCGCTGCTGGGGGGTGGGAGCATACCCCCCTGCCACCTCCACTTCATCCCCTACCCCTGAAGGTCCCCACTGCTCACCGTGTCCCTCCTCCTGGGGGTGGGGGAGTGAGGAGAGTCGCGGAGAGGGCAGACCTGCTGCTGGGGCCCGCAGCTCGGTGAGGCCTTGAGGGCGGAAGGAGCTGGTGCTCCGGGAGGCTGCCAGCTGGGCCCAGGGTTGGGGCCAGGCAGACTGTGATGGCTCAGGGGGGCTGCTGGCTCGGGGAGGCATTGGGTTTGGTCTGGTACTCGGGCCGGTGAAGTTCTTAGTTCTTCAACACGTGGGTAAACTGAGGCACAGAGCAGTTGTCATGTTTCCCAGGCGTATTGTGACTGTCCATATGGTGCTTCCGATAGAAAGTGCTATAAAAGTGCAACATGTGAAGTTCCTTGCTATCCAGGTGGCCCTTGTCCTGGGCCCAAATGTATTTCTCTGCAGTTCTTCCAAAGCCCGCACTATTACCAGCCTGCCGGCTGTGGAGGAAGAGCTGGAGAACGTGTCTCTCTCCCCCGCCCCTTCCCCGGCTAGTCGAGAGAATCTTCACATCTTCACGCATCAATA
Organism: Apalone spinifera; assembly: GCA_030068395.1. NCBI lineage: Eukaryota > Metazoa > Chordata > Testudines > Trionychidae > Apalone > Apalone spinifera. The sequence goes on along the minus strand of JANRFK010004440.1, from coordinate 2,286,740 downwards.
CGAGCAGGGGAGAAAGCCCTGGAGAGTAGGAGAGGATTTGACTTGTCTGACGAGGCATCAATAGCAGGGACGAGACCAGTACTGACAGCCTCGCAAGCTGTCAGAGCTGGGGGTTGGGAATTAGCATAAAGACGGGGACCCCAGGGACCAGGCTCTCAGAAGGCTGCGTGTGCTTTGGCACGTGCCGGTGCCGCGATGGCACATGCTGTCCTGGCAGTGCACGTGCAAATCACCAGTTGCACAACTAGTTAGCCCTTTTGCACATGCACAACTGGAAAATCTCCCGCTGTCCAGGGAAAACGTCCGGCATGGAAACGGTCTTACGTTCCTGTCAATAACGGCAGCTGTCTTTTTCTTTTCATAGGAGATCAGAGCACTTTCTAAAGAGAGGGCCATAGAATGACCCTCATTTGCTAGCTAGGGAAACTGAGGCACGGGTGTAGTAACTTTCCCTACATTGTAAGCAGCAAAGGCAGCAATAGAATCCAAGTCCAGTTCAGGGCCTGCCTCTCGGCTTGAGTCATTTTGGCCTCGGTAAGTATTTCAGCCGGCTGTCTCATTTGCACCGTCTATTTTAGTGCCGACGTTGCCAGTCTCACACCATTAATTGAAATAGATCAGATGTTTTCCCCCTTCCCCCAGATGCAGAGTTTTTGGCACCTTCACAATTTGTCATTTGTTTCCTACAAATAGGCGGCTCGTTGGGGGTGGCGGAGCAGCCGTTTCACTAGTTTGGTCTCAAATCTGTTCATTCTTGGTCCCCAAATGAAAGAACTGAACCGTGCCGGGGTTTGGAAGCGCACCCGGCGGAGGGACAGGTGGCTGTGATACCGCTCTTGGGGAGGAGGCTGACTCGCCCTGTTGTGAGGGCCTGGGGGAGCAGATTGCTGGGGGTACGTGTCTCAAAGCCCGGGCACGCAGGTCACCGCCGGGGAAGACGGCCTGGCATTTGCTGTGACGTGGATTCGGCAGAGCGGGGCTGCGGATGGGCGCTCCGAAGAAATTGTGCCCCGCTGACTGCCAGGCTTCAAAGATGGCCTTTGATTTTTATAAAAACTAAAGTTCAGGAAGTCAAACCCGCTTCACCCGGCTGCTACCCCATGGGTCAAAGCTAGAATGTAGCCGGAGATTTTTCTTGAGAGGTCCGAATAAAGAGCACCTTGCACTTTCTAGCACTCTCTATTGGAAGCTCTGTATGACCAGTCACAATACACCCGGCAAGCAAGATAACTGCTCCGTGCCTCAGTTTACCCACGTGTTGAAGTGCTCCATCTAAGGTCACATGCTGATCTGCTGCAGAATGGGGACCAGAACCTAGCGCTCCTTCCAGGAGTCTTGGCTCCCTCGATCTGCTGGGACATGCTGGTGCCCTGCGGTCAGGGAATTCCTCTCTCCTACCCCCCCGCAAGGCTCAGATTATTGTTACTGACCTGTGTAAAGGTGGCACGTTCTGATGCCGTGAAGATGACCTGGAAGAGCGTGGAAACAGCAGGGGACATTGGGGTCGTGGCTGTTCCTTCTCATCCACGTACGTTTTCCCAGGCTCCGGCACGTCCACAGTGAGTCCAGCCCACGCTGCATAGCAAGAGGCTGTTTCTCGTCTCTGTGGTCGTGGTGTGACTCTGCGGATGGCAGAACAGTCACACCCGATGGACGCCAGTGGAGGAGAGTCAGGCTGGACTGTGACTGTGGCCACTGGCAGCCGGAGCCTTGGGCCCAGCATACAGCCGCGGTGGCGGGCATCAGCTGGTGAGATTGGTGCGTACGGAGTCTGGCAGGGGGTGTTCTTCAGGGAGGGGCTTTCACCCAGGAATCGCACCCCACGTCCGTCGGTCGATGCGCTGAACTTGGCCCTGGCGTGGGGCCCGTCTGGCTTTGCCTGCCCGGTCCCATCATCGCGCCCTTCAGGATGGTGACACCCCAGCCGCGAATCTGGGAGGGTTTGCTCGAGCCCTGGGTTTCAGGGTGTCAGTGCAGGGAGCGCGTAGGGCCCCATTCTCTCGCTCTGCCATGGAAGCTAAGACACATGCGGGCTGGGAAGCATTTCCTCGCTGCGATCTTGCTGCTGGCCCAGATGTTCCTGTTTTTCAGTCGCTTCCACAGACAGCTGGTCTGCAGGTTTTTGGCCAGCCAGGCTTGTGGTTGGTTGGCGGATGGCTGGCAGCCCCCGGCTGGGTGTCAGTTCGTAGCAGGCCATGCACTCACGGCTCCTGGGCATTCTTTTTTAAGACGAAAACACCCAAGAGTTTTGCAGCCCATGGTCTGAGCAATATGCCACGGCCTGTCAGCTTGCGAGATCGGGCCTTGGAAGGAGAGATGACCCACCCACCTCCCTACTTTCAGCAGGGCCCTTATCCTGCCCCCGTCCCTGAGGCAGCTGGTGGTTGCTCCCTGTAGTCCCTGGGGTGGGCAGAGGGCTTGCCTCTGATCTCTCCAGTTAAGCTGGGTTGAGTATTGACTGGGAGCCCTCAGGCCCTGTCCGGTGCCCTGCCTTGGGGCTAGAGGAGGCTGTGCTGCTGGATTGTTCGGATGAGACTTAAAACCAGGCCCTGCTTATGGGAGATCTCCTGGCCTGAATCCCCCCTGCACGTCCAGGGTATCCTAGTGCAACGTCCGTGCACGACGTGCCACGTGAAATCCCAGTGGTGGCACTTTACACTTCCACACCGCTGGTGGAAATCGCTGGCCAAGGCACCAGGCAGCGGGGGACCCAGCCCGGCAGAGTGCCTAGTGGAATCTTACTTAGGCTTGGAATAACAGCTGCCCCTTCTGCAGAGGCTGCATGGGGCCACATGGCCGTGATCTGTCTCGGCCCCTGGTGGCCCCACACCCTGCCAGCCTCGTTGGCCCCAGCATGTGTTGTCTAGAGGATGGTGATGCCCTCTCCTTAGCCGATCCATCCACTCGCCCTTGTCCTCCCAGCATGCTTGTGCGGCTTAAGAGATGCCGAGAGCCCTGACTGGGTCCTGTCCATGGGGGTGAATTCCGCCCCAGAGCAGCTGTGAGATGAGTGAAAATGCCCCACCCTGGTACTGCTGCCTGTCGATCAGGAGGAGGCAGGGGGCCCTGGCTTGGAACCCCCAGTGAGCTGTTCCTCTGGGTCCTTTGGGTCATGGGGACATCAGGGCGGAATCCCTGCTGTTGTTTGAACACCGGTCGGAATATCAGCAAGTCCAGGGTGTCGGGGCTGATACCAGAGGCCGGGCCTAGGGCCCGGTGCCTTGTTAGCCCGCCAGCAGTGGTGCATGTGTCCCCCACTCTCCACCCACGGGCCCCAGCCGTTGATCTAGGGGGCACCCAGGCTTGGCACAGAGAGGGGAGCCCGAGATGAAGCTGCTGGAAAGGGGAGAGGCCTCTGTGGGGGCCTGGCACTGACTCCACTTGGCCCCCTTTTTCTCAGCTGTGGCCCAGGCGGGGCCTCGCCCCCCATCCGCACGAGGCAGCGCAGGATACCCGCTTCCTTGCAGGAGTCTTTCCGGGGGCACCTTTGGCCTGGATTGTTGGTCAGGCCCCCGGGGCGGCCCAGAGGCAGGATTCCCACCAGGCGGTGACAATTGGGCACCGCCTCCCATCACCCCGGCCGCTGGCTGCTGCTCCCGTTTCTGCGCCGACGAGTCAGTAAATACCCTTCCCGGGAAGCAGCCGTACGCCAGCCCGCCCGTCCAACAGCTGCTTCTTCAACTTGGCCGCTCTTCAGCCTGGCCACGTTGGCATGAGAACGAAGCCGCTCAGGCATGAAATCCGCTCCCCCGCCCTCCCCGGTGAAGATGAGGCGCTCGGCGCAAAGCAGCGATATTTCACGCAGCCATCGAGGAGAAACCGGCGGGGTGGCTTGCCCTGGGCCGAGAGGGAAGGCAGACACTGCAAAGTCTGCCTGTCTGATTCCTGCCCACTCGATCCGTGCGTGGTGTGGGGAGGGAGGTGTGTTTGAGGGGACTTGGTGTGGGCTGGTCAAAAGGTTTGAGTTAGAGAAGGACGCATCCCTCACAAATGAAGACGCTGGCCCAAATGTAGTCGGATAAACCCTTCAGCCCTCGTGGTGCCGTGGTGTGATTCGTATATTTCACCCACCCTACCAGGCTCCCCCGCCGCTGTACTTCGGGGTGTTGCAAAGAGCTTCGTTGAGAGAGTTCTTTTAGCCCGTCTCTGGGAAAGCCAGGCCCCGGCTGGGCAGTGCTCCGAGGGAGAGCAACACTGAAATGGAAATCGAAAGGCCCTTCCTGTACCTGGAGGTGCTGGCCTGGGTCCTGCCGGGCTCTGACGTAACAGGCTTTCTCAGAGCGAAAAGAGCTATTACAGAGCCGCCTTCTGGATTGGAGGCAGGATCCTATCTTGGAAACGTGCCTGTTTTGGGGCGGGGGGCTAAGGAGGAGACGTTTTTCCGGCAGGCGGAGCGTGGCACTAAAATCACTCCAACGCCAGCTGCATGGAGCCGCTCTGCTGTTCGGGATGTTAGACTAAATCCTGAGTCAGGGGCTAGTGGCGGGGGGAGAGGGGAAATGCGTGTGATTGGCTCACAAGTATGTGATAAATGTGAGTCGTCTTTAGCACTTGGCTATCACCTCTGCGCGGAGCAAGATTATCGCAGAGGCAATTCGTTGCATTTCTAAGCTTGGAGCCTTTCAGTCTCGCGCTTGGATGCGCACGTACCGAGATGCCCGTTTGGTGTGATTTGGCGCCCATCTGAGCATCCTGATTTGGGATTTGGACTCGGCTGTCCCAGGGGTGCAGTGTGCGGGGGTAATCTCTGATTATCAGTGATAAGCAGTGGTAAGGCATTTGTCACCAGAGCAGCGGGGCAGCCTTAATTATGCCCCGGGCTGGCAGGACTGTCGTTCAGACTGCCCTTCGCCATTGCTTCTTACGGTGCTCAATTTTAACCATTTCGGCTGAAACTTTCCATGCTGTGGGTGATCCGCAGACCTCCTGATGCCAAATGGCTGGGGGTACAAGAATCCCAGGGGTCCGCCAAAAGGCTCTCTACTGAAAGCATGTGTCACATTGCTTTTTGTAAGCATTATGGAATGTGTGCCAAAAATAGCTCTGTGTGTGTGTGTGTGTGTGTGTGTGTACACTAAAATTTTGTTCTCTGGGTCTGGAGTTAAGTGTGTCACTCAACGGTAATGCATTTGAGACAGACTGCTCCAAGCAGGGGGTGGGAGACACTTGTCTCCCTAGTGGACTATTGTGTATTGCGTGTCATGCAATAATAGCTGGGTAGCATATTAAGTGAAATGTTAATGAAGACCTGACGGAGACTTGAGAATGAAATTAACCGGCAGAGGGAAACAGCAGGGATGTTTCGTTTTGAGGTGAACATCCAAAGTCTGTCCTGGTGTCTTTGGAGGTGCTCAGAGACATCTTGGCTTCCTTCCGCCGGTGAAGAGAAGTTGCCAGAGGGCTTGATTTCATGCAGAGGGGGTCGCTGGGAAAAGAACGTGGGGGAAGCTGTTCTGTGGGAGACTGTTTTGTGAATGAAGCTCAGCCGCTAGAAAGCATGGTATGATTTTGCTTTATGTGTAACCATTTATTTCCAGTGTTCTTTTTTCTGTCGCTTTACTCCTGGTTCTTCAATGATAAACTCACCTTCATGCTCTCTGAGTGCTTATCCGAGGAGGGGGGTTTTACCCACGAAAGCTCCTGATCCTATCTGTGTTGGTTAAACTCGCTGGTGTCACATGGCGACTTGTTAAAGTTACAGGCTAACCCGGCTGCCCCTCCGAGACTTTGGAAGTGCTGTGTGCTAAGGGGAGGGTCATCCTGGGTTGACTCATGGAAGCGGTTGTGCAGCGTTCCTGTGGGAACAGTGAGTCTGCGAGCTCTGGGACAGGGGCCGAGTGCTCCCGAGGATGCTAGGAGGACTCGAGGGTTGGCATGGACCTAGCAGGACCCTGGAAAAGAGGTTGGTGGAGCTAGGGATCTGATCTGCAGCAGGCACAGAGACGCCTCCCCATGCTAAGGACTGGTGGTAGCCTGGTGCCTGGGTGCTGTAGGGAATGATCTAGACAGTACTGGGTCTACACTGCCCCTTCTTGTGCAAGAAAAACCCTCATGCGCAATGCCGTTATTCCTGAAAATAATCAGCGTAACGGCATTGCTCTTAAACATCTCCAGTGATAGTGATTCCACAACCTCCCTGGACAGTTTATTCCACCCTGACAATTTGAACGTTTTTCCTGATTTCTGGCCTAATTCCTCCTTGCTGCAATTTGAGCCCATTGCTCCTTGTCCTATCCTCCGACGTTAAGAAGAGCACTTTTCCACCATCCTCTTTGTAACCACCTTTTATGTACTCTAAGTCCGACGTCTTCTCTTCCCCAGACAAAACAAACATGTTTTGTTCAATCTTTCCTCATAGCTCATGTTTTCTGGACTCTTCATGTCTGTTGCTGTATGCTGGACCCCTTTGTCCATGCCTGGTACAAGAGGCCTGCAGAACAGCTTTTCCTAAAATCCAGGGAGCTGCTCTTGCTGGGGCAGGCGAAGCCAGCTTGACTGGCAGGTGGTGGTAAATAGGGGCTCATTTTGAAGCCGAGCTTAAAAACCGAGCTGTCCCCTGAAATACACCAATGGCACAGCCCATGGTGGTTGTATTGCTACACGAGAGGCATGCTAGTCATTTCTTGGGGATTCAGGGTCACTCCGTCGCAGTGGGGCCTAGTGGGTAGAGCACCGGATTGTGACTCAGGAGACCCGGGTTATGTTTCCAGCTGTGCCACTGGCCTGCTGGATGAGCGTGAGCAAGTCACTGTCCTGCCCCGTGCCTCAGTTTCCCCATCGGTTTAAAAAAAAAAAAGATGCCCAAAGCACTTTTGGGATCTACAGCTGGGAAATAGTATAATGGTGATGGATCTAGCCCGAGCATTGACTGGTGACTGCGCTCTGGCTCCAGAGCAGGTTTTCATCCGCCGTGCTATGCACTGTCTATGCCGCAGTTGGACTGCCCTGGATTTCCTTCCTCTGCAGGCTTCCGTCTTGCTTTCTCACTGCTTCAGATTGCTTTGGCTTGGCCTTTTCCTCCCTCTCTTGAGTGGGAAGAGGAAGGTTGGAGTTCAGTGCTTGCTGGCTGGTTGGCTTCTTAAAGTTGCGTGTGGATTTGCCTGCAGGTGGCACCCCACAAAATCTACCTCCGCAGCAGGAAGCATCCTGCTCTGAAGAATGGGGTGGGGTGGGCAAGGTGGGATCTGGAAACATCCCCGTGCAGAACCAAACCTCTCCCCTTCTACGCTGCCTGTCTTTTGGGGGTGATCCCCTTAGTGGCCAGCCAGGTGGCTTTGGGCTGCCGTAAACGAAAAAACACAGGTCCGTGTTGAAAAATCAACTTCCTCTTCTGCCCAGTAGGTGGCACTTTGAACATGGCCTCAGTTCCAGGGAGGGCACGTGCCTGGCTCACCCCTCTTGGGCTCAGCTCTCTGGGGGAGGCCTCTGCCTGCAGCTGCTGGAGTGACCGGCCGCTTCTTCGTGGTGGCAGAGCAAAAATGGAACTGGCTTTCCATGCCAACCTGGAGCGGAGTCCAGGCGCAGTGCCTGGGGGCAGAGGAGAGCTAGGGCTGGAGCCCCAAGGGCCAGGCCGAGAGGAGGCTGACCTGAGCGGAACTCGGGGGCAGAGGTCTTGAGAGGGAGAGAAGATGCAGAAGCTGGGCCTGTTTGGAACAGACTGGGCACGCTGGGAGGAGAGGAACCGGCTCCGGACCTGAGACCCCCCCTGGGAGAGACCCTGGGTGCAGCTTGGAGAGTGAGCAGGAGCCGGAGATGGATGGGTAGGTTAGAGAAGAACCGGAGAGGACGGGTAATGTCCAGCGGGGCTCGCTCGGAAGGATAGACCTCTGTCCCCTGCAGGGCACAGCGCGAGGTCCCTGGCAGCCAGATACGGCCCAAATTGCACCCAGCCCTCCCTGACTTTGTAAAGGAGCAACGGGAACACTAATGAGCTCGGGGTGCGTTTGAATTTTCCTCACCACTGAAGTCTGCCTGCCGTGAGCCCTGTGTTTTTGTGTCTTTTGTTTTTTTTTTCCCCCTTCCTCAAGCTTGGCGAGGCCTTTGCTGATGGAAGGCAGAGGCTGCTGATGAGCTTCAAATGAGATTACACCAGACGGTGCCGCTTTCCATTTCAAAGGGTTGGAGGGAGAGCCGCAGCGGCTCGGCGTTGCTGGGGTTTTTGGAGTAATCGAGGCGCTATTTTGACAGCTTGTACGGCTCCTGTCAGATGCTAAACTCCACAGCTGGTTGTGTGTCGCTTGTTTATCTCCAATTACGATGAGGAATTCGTAATGACCGGTTAGAGGAGTAGCGGAGGATGACATTTTGTAGCACACTGTCGTGAAAACAGAGAGCAGCCCTCCTACGCCCCGCTCCCCTGGAACATTAGCCACACTACTTAGCAGCCATGGGCTCTTGTCATGTGCCAGGACGCATAACCTTTTGCAACTCTGACTTCCCAGCTCTCCTGCGTGTCACACCTTGCTCCGAATTGTAGTGAACCCAGCCCGGGCTCTTGTCAGTGTAATGGCAAACGGCGCCCTCTTTCTGCCCCAAATCCTCCTGTCAAGAAAATGTCCTCCAGCCTCTTCGAGGGCAGTTCCCCTCTGGGTCATCCTCCCTGGTTCCACTGAGTCTTGTTGGCTCCGGTCGCTACTCAGAGGGAAATATCCAAGGAGTTTCAGAGAGGTTGCCGGGTTAGTCTGTTTCGGTAAAAACGAGGCGGCGTCTGGTGGCACTTTAAAGACATTTATTTGGGCGCTAGCTCTTGTGGGCTGCAGCCCGCTTCATCAGATGCACGAAGCCATGTGTCACGTGGCGTTTTATCCACGGGCATGTGTCAGGAGGCGTTGGTGACCTCTGAATCAGCCCTGCGGTTAGGAGGCTGCTGGAGGTGCTGTCTGTCACAAGAGCCATAAGTATCAGAGGGATATCCATGTTAGTCTGAATCTGCAAGAACAACGAGGAGTCCAGTAGCACTGTACAGACTAACAGATTTATTGGAGCATATGGGCAAAGACCCACTTCGTCAGATGCATGTAGTGGAAATTCCAAAGGCAGGTAACAGTCATTGATGATCCTACGCTACTATATACTGAAAGAGCAGGGGAATTAGCTCCGGCATCCAGCCAGACTCATCTTGGGTAATGACATTCCGCCTCCCTGGATTCTCCAGTTATTCTTCACTTCCTGTCCTATACGGTTGTGCGTAATACTAACCAACAGCTGTCCCGTTGCACCTCTGGCAAGCTCTCTGTGCATGTAGATGGTCAGTTACTCTCCGCTCCCCCTCCTGTTTCTCCAGGGCGGTTGGTTGAGCAGGGAGGTGATGCTGGCTCCTTGCCCTCGAAGAGCGGGCTGTCAGATTCCATAGCCAGCTGTTGCTCTGCGAGTGGCATGCGACTACACAGTTTGTGGGAACATCTGCCCGGCCTGAAAGTGAATCGGCATGTGAGCCAAGGACTGATTCTTTCTGATACTTGGTTGTGGCGTGTTAAGCCCAATGCAGGAAGTTGGCCATTTAATAGGAGGTCTAGATGATCTTCTAAATCATGCAGCGTGAGCATCCAAAGGATGTGGAACTGGGCCCTTTTGGAGACTCATGCTCTCTCTCCCCCAACCCCCCCAAAACTGGATGCCCCGCTCTGTCGTTTCTGGTGCCTCTTGCCTCGCCCTCATTTCTGAGTCATGCGATTTCCCCAGTATGCTCCCCCCCGTCCTCAGCGAAACCTCATGCTGCTGCTACCCCGCTGGGTCGGTTCATCCCACGCCGCAAACGCCTGGGCACAGCCACCCAGGCCTGTCCCCATCTCCCGTTCTGCTGTGTGTCTCCGGAGTGGAGTGCCGAAGCGTTCAGTACTGGCAGACGGGTGAAGCTGTGGATCTGCATGCTTGGGCTCAGGCTGCGGGGAACCCAGCCGGGGGCTGCCTTTGGGATTAGGATGATGGGCTGTAAAGGGAGTGGTGCTAGCAGTTCGGGGTATCTGGGGGGAGGGGGTCTTGGCAGTGCTGCTGGCCACTTGAGATGCAGTTGGGATCCCCCAGTGGGGGGGATTTGGGGGATTGTGTTGGGCATTTGGCATCCCAGAGTTCTTGAGGGGCAGGTGTCCCCGGAATGGTGTTGATGGCTTGGGGCTCTTGTATGATGGGTACAGGTGGGTGCGGAGCATGGTAGCTCAGGGTGGAGTCGTGGTGGCAGGTTGTTGGAAGGATGCTGGGTTCGATGGTGCAGTCAGGCGGGTGGAAGGCTGGAGTTGTTGGAAGTGCACGGTGTAAGCTACACCATCGGGGGACCAGTGCCGGAGATTCTGGATGAAGCTGTCTGGCTGGGAGGGGGGACACCGGGCCCTGGAGCGGAAAGGAGCAGTCGCAACCCAACGTTTTCTCATTGTTCCACACGTGGACGACAGAGGGTGGATCAGTTGACGCTTCCCTGTTGTGATCGCTCCCTCTGGCATTGGCCACTGTCGACAGGCCGGGCACTGGGCTGGATGGCCTATTGGGCTGACCCGGTCCGGCCGCTCTTCCGGCAGGCAAGACGGGGAGGTTGAGTGGGAGGATGAACCCGGCTCCTTGCCTCGTTCTGTTCGGTTTGATGTTCTCATTGATCCCTGTGGCCGAAAGTGCGGTTCTGAGCTTGTTAAGGGAAAGCAGCCGGGCTGCAAAGGTCGTGGAAAGCAGCTGCTAACCTTCCCGCTGCCCAGGCTCCGCTTTCTAATAAGAAAACCTGCTCCTAGGCGAGGCGCTTGCTGTGTGTGTCTGCATCTCTCCTCCCTGACAGCACAGGCTGGTAATTGGCTTGCCTTCCACTCGGGCACCAGAGCCGAGAGCTCTCAGGGTCGAGATAATGAGACCCCCCGGGAGAGAACACACGCGCCCCCAGCTGGGTTGCTTTGGGGCCGGGAGGAGGGTGATTAAGAAGGGGGCGTGGGCCAACCGAATGGCTTCCTTTGAGACCCCACCCCCTTCCCATTCCCTGTGACACAATTCCACGTGCCGGTGGAGGAGTGCATTTTTACAGCCTCCTAAGGTTTCCCCAGGGCCCTGGGCACTGAGATGTCCTCCGGGGTGGATCCGAACGAATGAGGAGTGAAGTTCCTACTAATGCGGGCAGCTGAGAGCTCCATCCCCTCCTTGAAGTCCCTGCAGGGGGAGGAGAAGCTCGGTCAGGTTTTAGCCCCACCTGTCCGCCTCCATTCGTTTTTCTTCCACGTCTCATTACATCTGAAAGCTGCCAGGGCAGGAAGAGCCCGTTCTCCAGTTCCTTTTGCTTCTAACCACTGTCTGTGTTTCTGAGGCCCAGAAAAGGTGCCGGGCTTTGCCCATGTGGAGAAGAGACCTTTTGTCCTTGGGTGAGGGAAGGAAAAACACATGCGGAGCGTTTCCTTTTCTTGCCTCGTTCACATGATAGTCTGGTAACATCCGCTTCCCGTTGAAGTGCCGAGTCGGATGCATGCCTGTGTAGAAACGCCACTGGCGTGGAACCTCGGTGTCGTTTCTTTCTGCGAATCTGAGCAAATTTGCTCCATTTACACATCAAAATGTGATTTATTTATTTATTTATTTATTTATTTGGCCCAGCATTGCTGCCAATTCAACCCAGCCCGTGGCTTATAAATCACATCCTTCCAGCTCTTCCTTCAGACAGAAATATTCCACCGAGGCGCTATGGAAACCCAAACCATTTCCCGGGTTGCAAATGCACCTTGTGTTTAGCCTCCTCGTGGAAGAGATGACTCAAATTGAGATAAGAACCAATCCAGGTTGTCTTGGGAATAGAATCATAGAAAACTAGAACTGGAAGGACCCTCAAGAGGTCATCAAGTCCAGTCATGACAGGACAAAGCACCATCTAGATTCTAGATCATCCCTGACAGGTGTTTGTCTTCGCTGTTCTTAAATATCTCCAAAAGTGCTTAAATATTTCCACAACTGCTCTAGGCAATTTATTCCAGTGTTTAATCACCCTGACAGTTGGGAAGTTTTTCCTAATGTACAATCTAAACCTCCCTTGCTGCAGTTGAAGCCCATTGCTGCTTGTCCTGTCCTCAGAGATTAAGGAGAATATTTTTCTCCCTCCTTTTTGTAACCGCCTTTTAGGTACTTGAAATCTGTTATGTCCCCTCTCAGTTTTCTCTTTTCCAGACTAAACAAACCCAATTCTTTCAGTTTTCCATCATAGGTCATGTTTTCTAGACCTTTTGTTGCTCTCCTCTGGACTTTCTCCAGTTTCTCCATATCTTTCCTGAAATGTGGTGCCCAGAACTGGACCCAAGATTCCAGTTGAGGCCTAATCAGCACAGAGTAGAGCAGAATTTCTTTTTATGTCTTGGTTGCAACACGGTTAATGCATCCCAGAATCAGGTTTGCTTTTTTTTTTGCAACAGTGTCACACTGTTGACTCATGTTTAGCTTGTGGTCCATTGTGGCCCCTAGGTCCTTGTCTTCCATGATTTTTCAAAGCTAATATATAAAGGCTCAGATACCACCTCAGTCAGCTCTGAGTATTTTAGGATTCATTACATCAGTCCCTGGTGACTTGAAGACATCTAACTTGGTTAAGCAATCTTTAACTTGCTCTTTTTCTATTTTAACTTCTAAACTTACCTCATTTTGTCCAGCATTCACTATGCTAAGCATCTAATCACCTCCAACCTTCTTGGTGAAAACCGAAACAAAGAAGTCATTAAGAACCTCTGTCTTTTCCACATTTTCTGTTATTGTTTCTCCCTCTTCACTGAATAATGGTCCTACCCTGTCCTTAGTCTTCCTCTTGCATCAATATATTTGTAGAATGTTTTCTTGTTACCCTTTATATCTCTAGCTAGTTTGAACTAGTTCTGTGCCTTCGCCTTTCTAATTTTGCCTCTTCAAACTTGTGATATTTGTTTATATTCGTCCTTTTCAATTTGACCTAGTTTCCACTTTTTGTAGGACTCCTTTTTGATTTTTAGATCATTCGAGATCTCCTGGTTAAGCCAGGGTGGTTTCTTGCCAAACTTCCTGTCTTTTATATGCAGTGCAATAGTTTGTTCTTGCGCCGTTAGTAATGTCTCTTTGAAAAATACCAGCTGTCTTCAATGGTTTTTCCTCTTACACTTGCTTCTCATGTGTCCTTATCTGCCAATTCCCTGAGTTTGCTACCGTCTCCCCTTCTTGAAATCCATTGTCTTTTGTTGCTGTTCTCCCTCCTACCGTACCTTAGAATCACGAACACTATCATTTCATGATCACTTTCATCCAAGCTGCCTTCCGCTTTCAGATTCTCAACCTATTTGTTACAAGCAAATCTAGAACAACCTCTCCCCTAATAGCTGTCTCCGCATTCTGAAATAAAATAATTGCCTAATACATCCCAAGAACTTCCTGGAGAATCTGTGCCCTGCTGTGTTAGTTTCCCAACGGATGTCTGGATAATTGAAGTCCCCCATCGCCACTGAGTCCTGCGCTTTGGATGATTTTGTGAGTTGTTTAAAAAAAGACTCATCCACCGCTTCTGCCTGGGTAGGCGGTCTGTAGTAGACCCCTAGCATGACACCACTCTTGGTTTTTTTTAACCCGTTTTTTCCTTACCCAGCGACTTTCAATAAGTCTGTCTCCTTTGTCCGTCTGCACCTCAATCCAAATGCTGTACTCTTCTAGACCAATATTCCCGTCATGCATATTAACCCCCAAGTCTCTGTGATGCCACCAAAGTCATAGTTGTGTTTGTTTACAAGCATTTTTGAGTTCTTCCTGCACGTGCCCCAAATTCCTCACATTAGTATACAGACAACTAAGATACCCGTTTGATTTTGTCCTTCCCAGTTCTGCCTTGTCTCTCCTTCATCCCTGCTATTACAGCCCATGCTCTTCCCTGCCAATTTCTGACTTGTCTCCCAGGTCCTTGTGTTTATGACTTGCCGGTGGGCTTTGGTCACCTGCCCCGGCAAACCTAATGTAAAGCCCTCCTCACTAGGTTAGCCAGTCTTTGTCCAAAGACGTCTTCGCAGCCAGGAATTCGCCTCCAGGATGCATCTGTCTCTGCCTGTACCCCTCCCTTTGACTGGAAGGATGAAAGAGAACACCACCTGCGCTCCAGACTCCTTCACCCTTACCCCCAGAGCCCTGTAGCCACTTCAAATCTGCTCTGAGACGCACTTCGCTGTTTCATGAGCGCCCGCAGGGATGAGTAGCACGGGGGAGTAGGCAGAGGGCTGGATGATCCTTGCCGATCCTTCCGTAAGGCCTTGGATACAGGCCCTGGCAAGATGTCCTGTCAGGGCAACAGATGGAAGCCTCCGTCCCCCTCAGAAGAGTCTCCAACCGCAACTACTCTGTGTTTCCTCTTGGGAATGGTGGCTGCAGATCTCCCGGCCTTGGGGGCTTTTCTCCCTCCGTCTTAGGGGCTGATTCCTCATCTCTCGTTGCCAGTACACCGTAACGGTTCTTCAGCACCGTGGTGGGTGGGTCGGGAGCAGGGGTGGAGCACTGCCTGCTGCCAGATGTGACATGCTGCCCTTCACGGGGCTGTTGTAAGGATTAATTCAAATATGTAAGAAAAATGTGACGAGAGAATTGGATTGAAGGTGCCGTAGGGTACGTTAATACTGCAACATTATTTCGACATAACTAGCGTTATTTCAAAATAACTTGCTCCGTGTCTACACAGCTGGTAGTTATTTCAAAATCATGTCAAAATACTGTCAAGCTGGAGGACTTCTTACTCCGACTCCTGGAACCCTCATTGTAAGAGGAGTAAAAGAAGTCAGAGGACGAGTGCTGTATTTTGAAATAAGTGCTGGGTAGACACTCCCAGTTTCGAAATAAACTCTGCAATTGACGTAGCTCAAGTTGCATAGTTTATTTTGAGTTAAACCCTGCTGTGTAGATGTACCCGTAGAAGGACAGAGGTTTATTACAATTAGGTAGCACTGAACCAGTGCTGTTTCTCCTTGGTTTTCATAAGTGGTTGCATGAGTTTTCTTCCAAGACGTGTCCTCCAGGCACATGTTCTAAAGCCATCCTGCTACCATAGACTGATCAAGGAAGAAGGGTTAGCGAGACGCTGTCCAGAAAGTAAGGCCTATAGAGTTTTTCAGTGCTCGATAGCAAGCCCCTAAGAAAGGGATGACAGTCTGCAGTCAAGCACAGAAAGAACCGTGCAACAGCAGAGGCGTATCCCCAAGTCTCTTGTTATTGGCACGTCCTAGGGCAAACGCAGTAGGAGTGAGCGTGTATCTGTAGTGCTCATATTGCTCCGGTTGAGTTGCATGATGCTGACAGCACAGGGCCTATTGTAAAAAGGCCATCCGTTGGGAAGTGGGACAAAGCTCCTACGAAAACTCGGTGCGGCCTGCGCTTCCTGGTGGATTTGCTTGCCACAGAGGCTCACAGCAGCCCACCGTTTTAGGCACCGCACCCATGGCTTTAGTTTGCTGTTTGTTGAGCTCTTTTCATCATGGGCCAGCGTATGGTAAAACAGAGACTGAACTCCACAGTCCTTTTCCCTGAACGGAAGTGGGGAGGTGGGTATTGGGGGGAACCCAGGCCCACCCTCTACTCCAGGTTCCAGCCCCAGGCCCGGTGATAGTAGCTGCCTGTGTGAATCCCTGACACTTGCTAGAATACAGCTCCAAGACCCCTGGGCTACTTCCCTCACCTCCCCCAGCCCCTTTCTTCTCTCCGCTTCGTCCTCCCAATTGTGATCGCCTTTCCTCCTCCTCCCGGCAGCACCCTCCTCCGTCCTCTCAACTACACGCACCCTACACCTGCAGGCAAGCTTCTTTTATAATCTGTTTGAACTGGTTTGCTTCATTACCCCCAGGTGTCCTAATTGGCCTAGGCTAGCCTGACTCTGGTTAATTAGCCCCAGGTGTTCCACTGCCCCGACTGCCTGTGCTGGTTCTAAACCTGCCCCACCCTGTTACTCTGGGAACAGAGATCTCCTCAGTCTGAGGCTTATACAGCTCCCCTCCACTGCTTTTTTCTAGCCTTCTGCTCTGACCCGGTCACAAAAGCTTGAAACAAGAAATGTAGCTCCACTGTTCCTGTTTTGGCATGGCAAATGCACAGGTGAGTGGAGACCTAGAGGGACAGAAGTGGGGTGAATACGTTGGTTGATAGGAACAGGCCGTTGCCAAGATTCACAAGCGCTTGCGACTGTCATCTTGGAAAGGGGCTGTGGCGAAAAGCCTCGGAAGCGATCGTTTTGGGGCTTGCTTACAGAGTGGCCCTCCGGAGGTTGGTGTATTGCTCCTCGGACTGTGCTGGCACTGGTTTGTAGAAGGGGGACCCGCTGGTGCTTCTCAGAGGTTGTTCTCGTCATGCTAATGCAGGAGGCTGGAATCAGCACTCTCTCCGGCCACCCGGCACCAGCAGGAAGCACCGAAAACAACCTTGGCTTGTATTGCTCTCTGCTGCCTTGGCTGTGATGTGGAAGGGCCCTTCTTGGCAAGAGGCAGAGAAATTGCCACAGCTGCAGCGCTGGCCAAGTCCAGAAGGGGCGAAGCAATTTTGCATTGCTCCATTCATCCGTGATGCCAGGGACCATTTCCCCGACCTTTTCCCCAGCTTCCTGATTAATTCCGGTTAGCAGCCAGCTGCTGGGAAAGTAGCCTCTGCGGTTTGAAAGCAGAGGAATTGGTCTCTTGGGACCCGTACGCTGAAAGAGATGCAGCCCTCCGCAGCAGAGGTACCGATCTCCCAGCGTCTGAAGGGTTTCGCGTCTACAGGCTCCACTACCTTTGATGAATGGCTGGGGCACTACAAACTCCAGCTGCAGCGAGATTGCAGAGAAGAGCAACAAAAACACGTTGAGATGTGGTAGGTCTGCACATTTTTTTTCCGATACCACATGAGTAAGAATAGAATCTGGAAGTACTTCCCCGAGGATCAAAGTTGCGTGTTGCTGATCCTCCGGCTTTAAGGTGCAAATGGTCAGCTGAAGTCAGGAAGAAATTCCCCCAGTGGCAGAGGTAGGTTAAACCTCTCTGGTCTGGCAGCATCCATGGTCCATCATGATTTGATTTAGCCGGGTGTCCACTTAGCCTGGGTGTGGCCAAGTTTCCCGCAGTCCCATGAAGTTTGTTTACAGCCACCAGGCCTGGCTCTGTGTTCTGTGCTGTTATTTAGCTCTGATTTACCCTGAAATGTCTTCTCAGAGCCCAGGAAGCAGCGGCAGTGTTGGGAATGCTGCTCGACAATATTGACCTCCCGTGGTCCAGCACATTTTTTGGTCAGGTCCCGAGGGTGCCAGGCTAGAGAGGTTCAACCTGTAGTGGTACATTGTGGTGGGTTCACAGTCTCCTCTGATGCATCCATAATTGGAGACAGGCTACTGAGCGATTCGAGCAGGGCCGCTCCTATGGATTGCCCACCTGACTCCCAACCTTTATACAACCCCATTTTTCACTAGTTCACTGGTCTTAGGCTGGCCCGGGGGATCTTAGGATCATAGAATACTAGGACTGGAAGGGACCTTGAGAGGTCGTCGAGTCCAGTCCCCTGCCCTCATGGCAGGACCAAATACTGTCTAGACCATCCCTGATAGACATTTATTTAACCTACTCTTAAATATCTCCAGAGATGGGGATTCCACAACCTCCCTGGGCAATTTATTCCAGTGTCTGACCACCCTGACAGTTAGGAACTTTTTCCTAATGTCCAACCTGAACTCCCTTGCTGCAGTTTAAGTCCATTGCTTCTTGTCCTATCCTCAGAGGCAAAGATGAACAAGTTTTCTCCGTCCTCCTTATGACACCTTTTTAGATACCTGAAAATGGCTATCGTGTTCCCCCTTCAGTCTTCTCTTTTCTAAACTAAACAAACGCAATTCCTTCAGTCTTCCCTCACAGGTCATGTTCTCTAGACCTTTCATCATTCTCGTTGCTCTTCTCTGGACCCTCTCCAATTTCTCCACATCTTTCTTGAAATGCGGTGCCCAGAACTGGACACAATACTCCAACTGAGGCCTAACCAACGCAGAGTAGAGCGGAAGAATGACTTCTCGTGTCTTGCTCACAACACACCTGTTAATGCATCCCAGAATCATGTTTTTTTGCAACAGCATCACACTGCTGACTCACATTCAGCTTGTGGTCCACTGTAACCCCTAGATCCCTTTCTGCCATACTCCTTCCTAGACAGTCGCTTCCCAGTCTATATGTGTGAAACTGATTGTTCCTTCCTAAGTGGAGCACTTTACATTTGTCTTTATTAAACTTCATCCTGTTTACCTCAGACCATTTCTCCAATTTGTCCAGATCATTTTGAATTATGACCCTGTCCTCCAGAGCAGTCGCAACCTCTCCCAGCTTGGTATCATCTGCAAACTTAATAAGCGTACTTTCTATGTCAATATCTAAATCTTAAAACGAGAATGGCCGATAGCCAGCAGCCTGACAGGTAAGGTGGGTGGGGGCGCTTGTGCCTGCGTGAGAATGAGTGAACGAGACTTTTGGTCAAAGACCGGGCATCACGGGGTTGGGGGGCTTATGATGCCGGGGGCACGGAAAGATTTGTGAGCAGCCGGGTGGGGTTGAGAGAGGTTTCTGGAAGTTGCTGTGTTGAGTTGGAGCATCTGCCTGCTCTCTGTAGCTCGGCTCTCCATCGCGAGCGAGTTGCTGGCTCCCAGCTTTGCTCCTGCAGTCTCCGGGCGAGGCAGCCCCACTCTCGGCTCTGCCCCTCGGCATGCTGTGACGAACGCGGGGCGTCTCTTCTGACAGCTAGTGGGGTGCAGAAGGGCAGGTGGTGACGTCTGGGCTGGAGAAGAGAACTCCCTGGTGATGGAGCCTTGTTTGAGGCGGAGAGATAGTGTAGTGACTTTTATGGCAGTTTCCATCAGGCAGTCCCCGCGCTTAAAAAAGAAGTCACTTCCTCCAGCCTCATTGGCGAGTAGGGTACTTGTGCGAAGGGCCGAGGAGGAGGCAGGGTTTGTGAGCCTGAGTAACTCTCCCTCCCGCCGCTCTCTGTCGCCAGCGGTCCCCACGCTGGGCTGGAAGGGCAGCTCCCATGCAGAGGAATTCGCACCCGTCCGTTCTCGCGCTTGCTGATTTGGCTGTCTGACAGCTGCCTCTTCCCGGCTCTGCGGTGTGTGTGCCGGGGAGGGAGTGGCCAAGTGTTTCAGCCACGGGAAGTGTGAGGAGGAGAGACGAGGTGTAAATTGCATGGCGGCTGCCTCCGCTAAGGTGAAAATGAAAAACTCTTCTGTGCCAGGGAGCCTCAGATTCTAGATTCAAATGGTTCTTTCTCTCCCCCCCTCGTGCTCGACTCCAGCGGGCTCCGTGTGCTCTGATTTCCTCCCTCTCTCCCCCGCAGTCTGGGCTGTTATTGATTCGCACGCCGGTGCTCTCCTTTCGGGCGCTCTAGCAGAACGATTGTGCCTTAAATATAAATTAAAGTTCCCACCGAAGCCGAGGGGCAGTGAAATGTGTCGTCCTTCTCGTGCAAAGTCCCGGGCAGAGGTGCTTGGTCATGGGAGGTGTGTTAATTGGCAAGTGATGCGCTTTGCTACGCTGGAAGGTTTTGCCAATTATTAATTCTGGCCTTACCTGTTTCATCTAACCCGCATGGCATTTAATTACTTGGTGCTGTTTATGTTGTATGCGTTCCCTGCCAATAGGCATCCAGGCAGAGGAGAAATAGGCTTATGGATTCTCTTGCGTGAAATAATTGCATCATCCATTTAAAGAGCACCTTCCACCCTGAAAGAGCTGCAAGCTTGTTACAAAATATGTGGCTGGGGCAATCGCGGCGCTGAAATGCAGCCGTCTCTTGGGAGGAGCACAGCAGGTGTGGAACGGTGCACAGCAACGCTCCCCGACAGCTGAGGCCTCTCAGCAGCACAAATTGGGGTGTGAGCGAATCTTTGGCCTACAGTCGAGGAGCTTCCTTGGCAAGTGTGACTGTTGCTGACCGCAAATGGGCAGGGCCGCCGTGTTATGGCTCCTCCAAATGACAGCCCTGCCGGCACCGGCTGTGCTGAGGCCTCGGTGCAGGACGGAGGCAAAGGGCCGAGTGCTCCTACCTGGCCCGCTGCTCCTGAGGCACTGGGGATTCCTGCAGGGGGTTGACCCTGCTTGGCTGAGAGCGGTTGAAAGCCGTGAGGTGGCTTCATGGCTGCGGGGTTCCTGGGCGTCACAGAGAACGTGACGTTCTTCTCAACCGGTGTGGCGTCTCTCGGAACACGTTGCCTCTCGTGGCTGTGTAGGGTAGGACCACCCGGGCCCATGCTCTCTCTGCCAACACACGCCCCTTCTCCGAAGGCCAAGAGAGTGCCCTGGCTCACTGCACGCCGAAGGGGCTGGCCCGGAGCACCCGGTGTAGGTTTGTGAGAGAGAGTGTGCCAGCCACCCTGGGGCTGCCCTCTGACCTCCCCTTAGGGTTCACCATTCCAGGACGCCCGTCCTCAGGGGCACAGCTCAAATGCTCTTCCTTGGCTTTTTAGTCCAGGCTGATGTACCAGACAGGCCCTGGGCTCTGCAGGAGTCCGCATGAGGGTGAAGAACGTTCTCACGTCCTCTGTGGGACAGTAGAGCCCCGAGGACTCCTGCAGTGATTTATGTAAGGCCCAGGCAGAGCGGTTTCTGGGTGGAATGAAGACCAGGCAAAGTGAGGAAGGCTTCAGGGTACTCCAGTCACCTTGTCTGACTTACAGTGCCTGCTGCTGAGACCTTTATCCCGGCGCCGACGCAGGAGAACACGCCTCTTCTCCGGTTCAAGCCCCACTCCGCTCCGCAGCTCCAGTGGTGTCCAGCCTGGAAGTGCCCAGACTGCCAACACAGGCTAAAAGACCGTTATGAATTAGGGTGGTTTCTGGAGTGGCCTAGTGGATAGGGCATTCATTGGGGAGCACAGGGTGGTGGGTTCAAGTCCCCTCTCCCCCCACCAACCCAGGCAGCTGCTGGGGGGACAATACCCTTTGCCCAGAGATGGAGCTTGTTCCTGCCTTAATAAGGCAGCATACAGGATGAGTTCTGGAGTGGCCTATGGTTCAAGTCCTGTCCCCTTTCTCTGCCCACCCTGGGAGCCCACACCAGTTTTTCCCCGGGGATGGAGTTAGGTGCTGGTATTAGCAAGGCAGGACAAGGGATGTCCTGAAGGTAGGTTCCCAGGCCTTGAAGGGGCAGGTGCTCCGAGTTAGGGTCATGCTTAGCTCGTGCACACGGTGACTCTAGTTGCAAATGGCTACCAGACGGGTTGTCTGCGTGCACAGCTGCCAAAATGGAGCACAAATTCCCCGAGAACTCCCGGCAGAGGTCTCAGAATCAAGGTCTAAAAGTTGAGCGACCCTCTCGTGGAGGGGGCGGTGCAGGCCGGCTGCGGTTGGTTATCGGTGGAAGGGATTCACGGTAGCACGTCTGGTCTTCCCCGCCCCCATCCTTCTATGTCTCTTTAGCTGTCTTTTTTAGACCTTCGTTTGTGCCGTTTTTTTCCGCGTCCTTCCAGTGAAGCACATTCTCACGCTGCACTGTGACAACCCTCTGCCCAAGGAGGAAGAGCCACAGTGTCGCTTCAGCGTCTATTGAAACTCAGCCATGGGGGTGCTGCAGAGAGATGGAAGAGGCTCCTTTCTTACCCCCGGGACCAATCGCACCGTCTGCTCCACTCCCGTCCCTGGCAGAGTCAAGCCGAGCCGGGAAAAGAGCTGGAACCCTTTGTAGTTCCAATTGCTAAGCACACTGTCGTTACGCTGGCTCAATTAATTGTAATGAGGCTTGGTTTAGCTTCGCAGGTGTTTTATTGGTGTGTTACGGAGGCCTAGTGCTCGGGTCCAGATGCCATATCGCAGCTCCCTGCCTACTGGCAGGGTACCAATATATTCCGCGGTGATGGATTCGAATCGGTCTGCAGAGTACCGACCCGGAGGCCTGGCTCGACCGCCCCACTGGCGAGCTGCTGTAACTTAGTGAGTGAGTGAGAGTGTGTGTGTGTGTGTGTTTCACGGGTTTTGTTTGGGATGGAAGTTAAAGGAGAACAGTCTCTAGGCAGAGTGTGGATAGCCACACTGTTGTCTTGATGCTGTTAAAAGGGTGCCCTGCGATGGAGAAATGGGACTTCACCGCACGAGGGAGGGCAGCTCCCCTTCTCCCTGCCCACCGGGCTTTGTGGCAGGAAGGGAGTTAGGGAAGGGGGTGGCGGGTCTGCCGGTGATGGGGGCAGCGTACCTGCCTGGCATACCAGGAAGACAGATCCCTGGGATTGTGGTTCATTATTTGTATCCCTGCCATGCCTAGGAGCCCCAGTCATGGGCTAGATCCCATTGCGCTAGGTGCTGTACAAAAAGAGGCAACTCCCTATAGTAAGAGGAGGCAACCTGTCCGTCCCATTTCCATGGGGCTGTGGTGGAAACAGGAGGGAAGGCTCGAGGCCCCCAAGGGTTCGGCTACCTGATTGAGCGGTGAATGGGAGGGGGAGTGGGCAGGCCAGCCCCGGCTTCCTGAAGAGGAGTATGCTGGGAGATGAGGCAGGGAAGGGGATGTCGAGGTCGGGTTTGTTGTTCGAGTTGTGGTCGTGTGTGTGTGTCTGTGCACGCTCCAGAGCGCTTCTGCCAGCTGCCTCTGCGCCGGCCGTTCGTGTGTGGGTGCGTCTGCATGTCCGCCTGTCCCCTCAGGTGTCCGTCTGCGTGTCCTTGAGTCTGCGTCCAGGCCGCCTGGGTCCTCCCAGTGAATCTAGGTTCAGTGCCGGATCGCTCTGTTTAAAGGTTAAAGAATAAAATGAAATCTCGCTGCATCCTCCCCCCCCCACTCCCTTTAATTCCTTTTTATTACTTCCATTCCGAGAGCTGTCAATCAGGCACAAGGCACTTGACTGCAAGGAGGGGGTTGCTCCCTCTCCCCCTCCACGCCCTCTGGTGTGTTTATTTCCAGACCAAAAAATCAGCTGGAGAAAGGCAGCGCAGTTAGTCAGAGAGTGGGGTGGGTGGGGAAGCCACCGAGCCTCCTGGAGGCTGGTTGGGAATGAGCCGGGAGGTTAACGGGGAGAGACGCAGGCTGGCTTTTGAAACAGCAGCTGAAGCTTTGTGCAGATGCATTGCTCTGTGGCCTTGCCCCCGGTGGCCGGCGGAGCAAGCCCGATGTGCGATTCAAAGCATGCCAGGTGCAGAGCGCGGGGGCCGCGGGGCCGGTACGTCTCGGGCAGGGGCTGGGGTGTACAGAAAGCAGAACTGCCCTCTTGTGCAGTGTCGCTGCTGCAAAACCTGCTGCGTCAGGATTCTCCGGTTCCACCGAGTGCTGCTATGCTGCTCTACAGCCGGGGCAGTCTGGGGGGCGGTTGCAGGGACCCTCCCCGGCATCCCCTGTGGAAAATGGGGAGAAAGCAAATATGTGCAGGGAGAAGGATCTTTGGATCCAACCCAGAATTGCAGTGGTTAATTAGACTAGGCAGGCATGCTGTACGGAAAGCAGCGGTGCCTTCCAAGACGGCTTTCTCTGGCCTGGGGTGAACAGGTGACTGCTAGACAGCTAGGTTCCACCCTAGAAGCAGCTGCATCTCGTTGGGAAATGCAGTGCTTTGGCCGGTCCTTTGGGATCTCCTGGGGGGAGTTGCCTTCCCGAAGGTCATGTCACGAAATCTTCCGTTCCCCAGCCCTACATTTGTGGGGGAAGTAGCTGATTTCCCAGTGGTACAACCGGAGTAAGAGCTGCATTTATTGGAATTCACACAACACTCGTGTTTGACTTTTTCCCCGTCGAGTCGGGGATTTCAAAAGAGCTGAGGAAATCTGGGGCACAGTTGGCTCCTGGTTCCAGCTCTGCAGATGCGTTGGAGTCCGTGGCTTTACTCCAGATTCACACTGGAGAGACACAGAGAGTTGGGTTGGGTCCCTCGAGTTCCCACTTCCAGTCGGTGCTATTTTTTCTCCTCTGCGGCATGCGAAGTGGCGTCAGATCCTCCGGCTGGGCTGGAGCAAGGCAAACGGTGCCAGGGGCGGGCAGGGACCAGATCTCATGCACGCAGCACGCGGCTAACCAAACAGCAGCGGCTCTGGGACTCGGGGGACCAGCCTTCCTCCAGTAGGAGTCGCTGCAGGGGGTGAAAAGCTGCCAACACACAACTGCTGTGACTGATTCGGGGGCCGGCTGCAGCCCGTTGTGGGGCTCGGCTCGCACACAGTGGCTTAAATGGAGCGATTGGGTCTCCTGGTCGTTCCCTCGGAGCAAGGTGCCTGGCTGGCATAGAAATGGTTTAACCTGGGGAGGCAGGCCCCTAGCCCCACCCTTCCCTTGAGGCCACGCCCCCC
>JANRFK010004440.1:2247672-2258926 GCA_030068395.1 Apalone spinifera | reverse complement strand
ACTTGATAGCCTCTTGGCCAAACCAGTCAGGATCCCGTCAGAGGCTCCAAGATCGACCGGTAGATCCCAATCGACTGCTTGGTGACCATTGCACTAGGGCAAGAAACCCTCTCCAGGAGGAGAGGCCCTGGAGGCACCACTTCCCAGAGAGACGGAAGAGAGGGACGCTAGCAGAGGGCGCTGGGATGGACGTGTACCCCGGAGGGACCTTGTGTTTCACACAGGAGTGTGACTCGGCCAGAGGGCTGCGTAGGGGAAAGGGCTGAAGAGGCAGTGTGGTGCAGGCACACACGCTCGTCCAGAGGGGGGCGCTCACGAAATGTGAGTGCCACCCCCTTCCCGTCCCGCTGTGGCACTCTTTCGAGGGCATGCCCGGGGACGCCGAGAGAAGATGCTAAGTCCGCTGGCTGCTCTGAAAGAGGCCGCGGCATCCCACGAATGCCCATAGGTAGCGAGCACCACTTGTGTCCGTCTGAGCTGCTCTGGGGAGCGTGAAAATTCCCAAGGAAGTGTAGCCAACACACTGGCTCCAATAAGCCCCTCCCAAAGCCAGCTGCTTTGTGGCCATTTTACATGGCCGGGCTTCCGACGCGCTTTACTTTCACATCCCTGGCGGATGTTGGATGAACACGTTGGAAACTGACGTCTTCCATGCCTCTGGAGACCAGGGAAGCGAGGCCAGCGGCCTGAGAGGCACGTCACGTGCCTGTCGTCAGACATAAGCACCGTACATCAAAGATCTTTCTTGGGACTGGAATCAAACGGTGCAGCATGGACTATTGCTTGGCAGATTCCCCTGCGCTCTGTGACTGCTAACGATACCCCCACGATGTCCACCTCTCCCGTTCTTTCCTCTCAAGAACGAACACAAAGCTCCCTTACTATTTTGGGGCCTGAATGAGGTCTGGGCCTGGCTGAGGAACCGCAGGCTAAGATTAAACCCCGGGAAGAAAGAAATGATGCTCTCGGGGAGAGAGAAGCACGTTGGAAGTAGAGAAAGCCACACACCTGTCCACAAAATATACAGCCTGAGAGTTCTCCTGCTTCCTCCCAGATTGTAGATGGCCAGATAGCAACAACTATCCTCTTCCACCTCAGGTTGGCCAGGAGACATCATCCCAGTCTATGAGGTCCAGTGAGGTCCAGGGGATCCGTGAGTTGGCTGCACCGGATGTCCAAGTTCATTCAATGTGCCAGGTTTGGCCTTCAGAGCGCTCTCAGGTTTTATGAGGTATCCCAGCGCCTGCTGCTGCTTCAGGACCACAAGCTCTCCTGAGAGACAGCAGCCAGCCAGGGCAAAGCACTTCTGACTACATCGGGGAAGGCTTGTGGGCTGGGGCTGTCCGGTGGCCTTTCTCAAGAGGCAAGGAAGACCCCAGCCTAACCACTGCCCTGTTCACCGGCGCGGCGCGCATGCTCTGTGCCGGTCTGCCTGCAGGACCACCACCACCTCTGGTCCATCGCCTGCCAGGAAACGTTAGTGGGGTGACGTTCCTTACTGTGTGAAAATACGCAGCTCCTCCGCTCTGCTTTCCTTTGCAAGCGGGGGGAGAATACGCAGCAGAGAAGCTAAATTCCCGCCAGCCCGCGCCTCTTCCGAATGCAAAGGGGAGAAAAGACCGTGAGTGGCCGGGTGTTGAGCACGCTGAGCCGGGGTGATGGGCGCAGTAGTAATACCGGGAGGTGGCATGAAATCGAATGAACTTGGACATCCGGTGCAGCCAACTCACGGATCCTTTTGACCCCCTGACAGGCTGGGATGATGTCTCCTGGCCAGCCTGAGGTGGAAGAGGATAGTTACTATTTGGCCATCTAGAATCATAGGACACTAGAATTGGAAGGGACCTCGAGAGGTCATCGAGTCCTGTCCCCTGCCCTTATGGCAGGACCCAGCACCACCTAGATCATCCCTGACAGGCGTTTGTCTAACCTGCTCTTAAATATCTCCAGTGACGGAGATTCTACAACCCCCGCTAGGCAACTTACTCCAATGTTTCACCACCCGGACAGGCAGGAAATTTTCCCTAATGTCCAGGGCTCGACAAATCGCTGTTTCTACTCGCCCGTGGTTAGATTTCAGTCAGTCGCTCCGTTTGCCCTGTTCACCGGCGCGGCGCGCATGCTCAGTGCCGGTCGACGCATGCGCGTTGCGGGGCTGGCGAGTAGATCTCGCTGCGGTTTGTCAAGCCCTGCTAATGTCCAGCCTAAACCTCCCTTGCTGCAATTTAAGCCCACTGAATGTGGGGGAAAGCAGGAGAACTCTTCAGGGATGTGGGGGGGGAAGAACATGGGCTTTGGGTGCGTTGAGGATCAGATTGTGAGCCTGCGAGTGGATTCTCCCATGCGGATGTCTTGGGAGCATCTCCGCAGGCTGCAAAGCTTTGGAAAATCGTTCTCTGGGCTTTGTTGCAATAACCTAAAATAACATAGTGCGCGCCGGTTGCCTGATGGGC
Organism: Apalone spinifera; assembly: GCA_030068395.1. Lineage (NCBI taxonomy): Eukaryota > Metazoa > Chordata > Testudines > Trionychidae > Apalone > Apalone spinifera. The sequence continues at coordinate 2,256,473 of JANRFK010004440.1, read as the reverse complement.
TGGCAGCCGCTGAGTTAAAGGCCCACGGGGCACAGCAGCAGGGAAACTTCCTGTTGAGTTTGTCATTCAACAAAAAACCCAAGAGAGATGAGAGCTGGCGTTGTTCTGCCTTTCCAGCCCACCCCAGCCCTTTCTGTTTCATGCTGTGCGCGAGAGAGGGGTTCACCTGCCTTGGAGCAGGAGCGGGAGATGCCTCCAACGGCTTGTCCTTGTTCCCGCTAGCCTCGCCGAGGGACGCATCTCCTTGTCAGAAACGTGTGCTTTCCAGCGCTCCGCGCCACTGAATCCCAACAGATCGGGCCTGCTCTGTGCGCCACGACATCCTGCTGGAGGCACTCGTTTCGGCTGGCCTGCCACAGCCAAACGAGAGATGGGAACGAGCAATCGATTTCCTCTGTATGGCACTGACCTCCAGGCAACGGCCTCGCCCTTGTGTGTGCCAGTTAGAGCTGGCCCTGGCGGTCTCCGAAGTTTGGAGGTGCTAGAGATCTGGCAAGGGACTTGTGTTCTGACACTGGGCTGAGTCAGAGCCCTGGGCTGGAAATCCCGGAAAGTCTGGGGTGTTGGAAATGAATCCAAAGGCAGGTGCAGCCGTTTGAACCCATCTGGGCTCTGAGCTCCCAGGGAAGTCAGCTCTGGGAGCACTTCCAGGGTAGAATTTGGCTCCTGGGAATTTTTTGGTTATTAATAACGATACTTGGCATTTTATGTCCTCAAAGGCTTGTCATGACCTTAATACATCCCCATGCCTCCTCTGAGAGGTGTGGGTGGCATTATCCCCATGCCGTTGATGGGGAAACTGAGGCACGGGAAGGCTAAGGCCAACATTTCCAGAGGGGCCCATTGGTTTTTGGCTGCCTCCAGTTTTTGAGGCCCAACCGCTCTGCGTCCGTTTCCTTCTCTGTAGAATTGGGAGTCACGCCCGCCGCGTGCAGCAAGCAGCCTGCTCGTGGGGCTGCTTTTAGCACAGCTGTGACGCAGCAGAAGGCCAAGCCAGCGGCTCTCTGCAGCGGCACCGGGAATGCTGACGTGTGCGGGGCGGGCTCGGCCGCGGAGGGGCGGGATGTCACTGGCTCCGGCTTTACACGTCCGATTGAGGCACAGCTAGTACCTCACCCCCTGGCCACGCCTGTTTCCTATTGTCGCGGCAGAGGGCAAAGCCGATCCCCTCTCCCCGGTGTCGCCAGGGTGATGCGGCAGTGCGGCTGGATCAGGCACCAGGTGGTTTGGTGCTCCTTCCTTCCCTCCCAGACGCAGGAATGCCACCTTTGTGCCGGTGACCGTTTCAGGCTTAACAGAGCAGCGGAAGCGGGGCATGGACTTGTGGAGAAAAAGCTGGTCTTGGGAGATCAGAGTTCAGTTCCTTGCTCCGCCACCTCCGGCCTGTGGAACCCTGGGCAGGTCACTTAACCTCCCCGTGCCTGGCTTCCCCCTCAGCAAAATGGGAGCTGACGCCTCCCTGCCTCGGCTGTGAGGCACTCGGGTGCAGTGGGGTTGAGACGTAGGAGGAGGGGCAGTGATGGTGCAAGTGTCCCCTGCCAACATTGCTGGCTGGCACTGGTCACAGCTGTCACTCAAGACTGATCGGCCTGGCTACGAGCTAGCCCTTTCCTGCCCGTCCTGCTTCCTCGCTGCTCTGCTCATGCAGCTTGGGTCCTCTGTCCCTTCGGCTTCCCGTGCCTTGCAGCTACCAAGCAGGGACCGTGCAGCGGCCAGCTGGCATAGGCTGTCTCGGCCCGGGGCTCTCTGGGGACGTGGGTTTGCGCCTGCGCCGCGCAGCCCAAAATAAAGTTCCTGGTTATTTTAAAAGAAAAACCAGCCCGCCTGCCATGCCCGCCCCCGAAGCGTAGCGGTGCCATCAACAGCCGGCCCCCTCTGCCAGGCGAACCGTCGGAGTTGTCAAGTGCCGCAGCTGCTGCTGGGCGGGCGAGGTGTGGGTGTGCGTCAGAGCGTCCAGCTGTTCTTCCGTGCGGGGGTCCCTCCTCCTCCCCCCCAGGCCCGGCTGGCGTGATACCAGTGGGAGTCTTCCGTGGGTGCCCTTCCCCCACCCCCAGTCCTGCTCAGCTGACACCTGCGGGTTCAGGACGGCGTGCTTTCGTGGGGCTGCCGCTTCCGCCCACCCGGGGGTGCTGGGCTTGTGGGATCGCTGCCAGCCTTGCAGTGGGCTAGTGAGGAGGGAAGGACGGGGCGAGGAAAGTTCTCTGAAATTTCCCTTCCCTCGAATCTCTGGAAGGAGCTGCTGGCTCCATCTCGCCTGGGTTATCTGGGCCGCTCCGAGAGGTGCTGACCCGCATTGCGGACTCTCCCCGCTGGCTTGGGGCTTACATGCTTGGCAGGTCCCTGGCTGGAGAATCAGCCAGGCCTCTGCAGAGCCCCCCTTGCTTGTGTCAGGGTTACCAAGTGATTCAGTAACACACAGCCGAGGGACAGCTGCCTCCCCGCGAGGGAAACGCGGAAACGCCGGGCCAGGGTCATCCCTGCGGCAAACCCATGGAACGCGGCGGGGCTGGCACCAGGAACTACTTTTGCCCCGTCTCCAGGCTGGTAGGAGACAGGAAAGGGACCAGTTCTCGGCCGGGCATGGAGCTGAGCTGTGGTGTTGCCGCACGAGTCTCAGCTTGTCTCCTTGACGAAGGTTTGATTGGCTCGAGCTCCCTTTCCTCCTAACGATGGCTTTAACCCCTTAGGTGCCAGCTGTCACCGAGAGTTTGCGTTTCCTTGGCTTCCCGGCAGCAGATGCTACACGGGCAAAAGCCCTGGGGTTTACCTGAGCCAGCGAACATGCCTTGTCTCCACTAGGATGGTTACGAGTGTTCGCTTCACGCGGGTTATAAATACCCCTTTTTTCCCTGGTGACGACACAGGGCAACTGTGGGAGCGGGGTAGGCAGGGGGGGTTCCGTTGACGTTGGGATCAACCCCTCACGTGTGGAGCGGTGTTGGCAGGTGTCGCATAAATAACCCCGTGTACTGACAGCACTAGGGACAGCCTGGCCAATGGCATTTGGGGAGTGGGTGGAAGGTACAGACTTGGAAGATCTGCAGTGTCCCCCGTGGGAATGCCGCATTCTCCACTAGAGCCGCGTCCTTCATCTCTGCTGGCTCAGCAGGCGGGGCTAGCGAAGGATGGTCCTGTCCCAGCCCTAGCTCCCCCGGCTGGCTGCCCCCAACAGATCAGCGGGAAGCACTCAGAGTGAAAACTAGGATGGGTTGTGCCCGGATCTAACCGGACATGTTGGGGGGGGTTAAATCGCGTGGCGGCAGGGCCACACATCCCCGGACCACCCCCAGGAGGACACAGAGAGGACGTGTTCAGTGAACAGGCCTCTTTGGGGTCCAGAGCAGAGAGCCCCAGCCTGTCTTCATCCCAGGGCCTCCCCAGCTCACAGAAGTGTTTCTCTGATGAGTCCCCCAGCCCTTTGCCTGCTCTGGTGGTGCCTGAAAAGAGTCTCGAAAAGGGCCCAGTGGCTTGGGGGGTAACTCTGGGAGCCCAGTCCTGTGATGAGCACCCTCCTCTTCCCGGTGTGGTCCGTGGTGTTTCTAAGCGACCTCTTGGACTATCCAAGAGCCAAGTTGGAGGCCTCAGCTGGAGGATTGTGTCCAGTTCTGGGCCCCACATTTCCAGAAAGATGTGGAGAAATTGGAGAAGGGCCAGAGAAGAGCAACAAAAATGATGAAAAGTCTAGAGAACATGAGCTAGGAGTATGAGGGAAGACTGAAAGAACTGGGCTTGTTTAGTTTGGAAAAGAGACGACTGAGAGGGGACATGAGAGCAGCTTTCAAATACCTAAAAGGGTGTCACAAGAAGGAGAGAGAAAAATTGCTCTCCTTAACCTCTGAGGACAGGACAAGAAGCAATGGGCTTAAACTGCAGCAAGGGAGGTTTAGGTTGGACATTAGGAAAACGTTCTTGTCAGGGTGGTTACACACTGGAATAAATTGCCCGGGGGGGTTGTGCAATCTCCATCCCTGGAGATATTTCAGAGCAGGTTGGACAGACACCTGTCAGGGATGATCTAGACGGTGCTGGGTCCTGCCGCAAGGGCAGGGGACTGGACTCGATGACCTCTTGCGCTCCCTTCCAGTTCTAGGGTTCTGTGATTCTGTGATAAGTTGGGGGGCCTGGTGTCTGAAGAGGACACATTCCAAAGGCTGCACAGATCTGCTGTGGCCAGGGACCAAGGCTGGAAATAGTCGCAGCTCCCTGGAGTCGAGTCAGAGGCCGGGAGCTGCTGCTGGCAAGAGATGGCCGTGGCCCTGGCCCTGGTCGGGGGAATGGCATGCGTGGCTACTGGGTGCCTGTGCTCTCTCTTTCAGGAGCGGAAGCTGTGCGCCCATCCCAGGATGGAGATCTACAAAGGAGACCGCATCTATTTCATCTGCCCCCTGGCCCGCCAAGGGGACTTCTATGTGCCGGAAATGAAAGAGCTGGAGAGGAAGAGCAGAGCGGGGGAGGCAGAGGAGGCCCAGACCGATATCACAGGTACCCACAGAGCACCCGCTTCCCCATTGAAGTCAGTCCTTCCAGGTGTCCCCAGGCCCCTGGGAGGCCCTGCTGCCATGTGGATAAAGCAGCTAGAATGGAGGGGGGAGGCTGGTGATTTTGCTGCTCCCTTCATTGAGCAGCTGGAATTGATGCCTTCTGTGAAGGAACAACATCTGCAGCAGCTGGAATTGACACGTCTGTAGAAGATCGACATCCGTTCAATTCCAGCAGGGCCCAGAGCCTGTGTCACAATTACTCCTGATTTCTAACAAGCCTGTCTCTTCCATTGTAATAAGTGTTGATGCTGGCATCCCCTTGGGCCCTGGGGTACACACCACTTCGTTGTCAGTGTCACAGTAAGCTAGTTTCAGTTGGGCCGATTGTGGTGTTGCTGCCCCTTTTAGTGGCGGTCCCCTTTTCTCATCACCTACCTCTCTCCTGAGTTCTTGAGCATCCGTCGCTTTTGGAATCCTGCGCAATTTAAACCCCTTTCCAAAGCCAACGCAGGAATTCTCCAGCGGCCCCAGCTTCCTGGGATGCGCTGAAGGCTTTGTAGCTAGCGAGGAAGCGATCGTCACGCCTGTCGGTGCATGACAGCCGTGTTGAGCTCCACTGTCACGGCCCTGCAGCTGTTAGAACTCAGGCTGCTACTTCCTCTTCCCACGTGCTCACGCTTTCGTGGAACCCAAACAGGTGACTCATCAGTGCTCTCAATAAGCATATATTAGGGGACTTATATTAGGTGAGATAGTGTCTTGAGAAATACTGGGAAAGCAGTATTCAGGTCACAGATACATTTGTAACGTACAGTGGGAACGTGTGACACTGTCTCTGGGTATATGCCACATGCGTGACTTTGCCACAGTGGCAGCCTTCCAGTGGCTTTTTTGCACTTCTTTAATTTTGAGTTTCTTTCATTTGTAATCACACACAACCATAACCCGCAAAGGGGGGAAGCTGGAGCCTGAAATCTTTGTTCATTCAGCCACACAAGTGCCAGGATGCTCCGGGCATGTCTACGCTAGGACATGATTTCAAAAGAACTTATTTTGAAATAGTAACTCCCAAAATAACTATTTTGAACTAGCACGTGCACACTACAGGGAAGCCTCGAAAGTCCGAGGCAGGCTTCCCTAATGTGGACGTTCTCTCTTGACTTAGAGCCCCAGGAAGCACTGGGGAGTAATTACTTTGAATGACTCTGGGGAGTCGTTTTGAAATAGCAGCAGTGGAGAGTCTGCTTTTTCACTATAACTTTTTATACTTTTTAACACTACTGCTTTTTCACGATAACTTTTTCGAAATTAGCGTTATTCCTCCTGGAGAGCAGGAGTTCTTATTTCAGCATAAGCAGCCTGTTATTTCAAAATCAGGGGAGTTATTTCAAAATAACTCCCTAGTGTAGACCAGGGTTCAGAGTCTTGGGTTTTGGAAACACTCTCAAATATTCACCATTTTGGATAGCTTTAGAATTGGCTCGTCTGTGATCTGATCACATGATGCAGTACTGTCACATGCTGTTCAGACTACTGCAGTATTGTTTTGCACTTGATTGGCACTCCAATAGCTTTAGGTGCCCACGCACAGCATCGGACTGTTCAGATGTTTGTGAACAGACATGTTTTTGTGCACATTTAATGTGTGTACTTTGGTTACAGGTGTACACTTTTGTCTGTCTAGTTTCAAAAATTGGGCTTGCATTAACTTGGTGAGAGCATGTGGAGAAACACTCTTAATTCATAGCTCCAAGGGGCAGAGTTAAGGTGTTCAGAGCCTAACGCTGGCTCAGAAGCAGCCTGGCTGGAGCAGCCCCGCCCCACCCCCATTTAATCAGTTAATTGGTTACGCTTAACATGTAACTGATTAACTAATTAAATGGGATTTTACATCCCTCTTCCCCAGAGACGGTTAAAACTTCACGTGCTGGTTAGCGGCAGGGTGAGGGGGAAGTTTTTTTGCATAGACTTATAGACGTGGAAGGGAGCTAGAGAGGTCATCAAGTCTAGTTCCCTCCAGTCATGGCAGGACCAAGCACCACCTAGACCATCCCTGACATGTGTTTGTCTAACCTGCTCTTCAATATCTCAAATGATAGAGATTCCACAACCTCTCTAGGCAATTTATTCCCGTGCTGAACCACCCTGGCAAGAAGGTTTTCCTTATGTCCAACCTAAACCTCCCTTGCTACAATTGAAGCCCATTGCTTCTTGTCCTATCCCCAGAGATTAAGGAGAATATTTTTTCTTCCTCCTTGTAACAGCCTTTGAGGTACCTGAAAGCTGTTATCATGGCCCCTCTCAGTCTTCTCCTTTCCAAACTAAACAAGCCCAATTCTTTTAGTCTTCCCTCACGGGTCATGTTTTCTAGACCTTTCATCATTTTTGCTGCCTTCACTGGACGTTTTCCAATTTGTTCACCTCTTGTCTGAAATGTGGCGCCAAGAACTGGACACAATACTCCAGTTGAAGCCTAATCAGCACAGAATAGAGCGGAAGAATTTTTTCTTGTGTCTTGCTCACAACGCTCCTTTTAATATATCCCAGAATCATGTTTGCTTTTTTTTTTTTTTTTTTTTGCAACAGTATCACACTGTTGACTCATTTAACTTGTGGTCCATTATGACCTCTGGATCCCTTTCTGCAATACTCCTTCCTAGGCCGTCATTCCCCATTTTGTACGGCTGCAATTTCTTGTTCCTATCTAAGTGGAGTACTTTGCATTTGTCCTTAGTGAATTTCATCCAGTTTACTTCAGACGATTTCTCCGGTTTGTCCAGATCATTTTGAATTTTGACCCTATCCTCCAGAGCACTTGCAACCCTTCCCAGCTTGGTATCATTTGCAAACTTTAAAAGAGAACTCTGTCTGCCATTCTCTAAATCGTTGATGAAGACATTGAACAGAACCGGACCCAGTTATGCCCTTCCAGCATGACTGTGAACCGTTAATAACTATTCTCTGGGAACTCTTGAGTTATCCAAGCAGTTATGCACCCACCTTATAATACCGTTTAGGTTGTATTTCCCTAGTTTGTTTATAACAACATCATGCAAGACCGTATCAAATGCCTTACTACAGTCTAGGTATACCACATCTACCGCTTCCCCCTTATCCATCGGGCTTGTTATCGTGTCAAAGAAAGTTCTCAGGTTGGTTTGACATGATTTGTTCTTGGCACATCCATGCTGATTCTTACTTATCACTTTATTATCTTCTAGATGTTTGCAAATGGATTCCTTGAAGGGATCCCCCCAGGCCCATTGATGGGGGAAGCCCAAACTACTGTTCCTGTGGTGGAGATGGAGTGTCCCAAGCTCTCAGTACAGCACCTCTCAGCAGCCTGACTGTTTAGAAAAAACTAAGCCCAAAGCACACCATTCTCAGGTCCCCCTGCAATGCTGCCCGCCATTCCTGTGGCATTCGGATCCAGGGGGCAGGATGTCCCTGGCCCTCTCTGTTGTGTGCTCACAGCTGAGCTGCACTTGGGCCTCGCCTGTGAGTCGGACAGAAAGATTTTCTTGTGCTTTCCATAGGCTGCGTCTTCCCTCCCTCCACCGTTGTGCAGAGCAAATTCATCCCGAGTCATGGGCTCTTCAGCCCTGCCCCCCTGGAGGGGTGGGGAGTGTAACGATCCATCGGCTCCCCACGTTTCTTCGTTCTCTTGACTTCCGCTCCAATGTCTCCGGCCGTACAGCTGCTGGGAGAAGGTCACGGTGGCCCAGTCTGGATCCACGGCTTTGTTTTCCCCATACTGATGAGGGTTGGGCCAGCACTTCACCCCTCAGTTCTTCTCTCTCCAGCTGCCCCCTTTTGCAAAGGTCTCTGTAGAGCGGCTTGTGTGGGAGGGACCTGCTGGTGCTCTGTTCCCGGGAGACCTCGCTTACTGGACCAGATTCTCAGCAGGGATCGATCCATGGAGCTAGAGTGCATGTATCGCTTTATGCCGAGTTCCCCTAGGGCGTTGTGTATGTAAACCACTGGGGAGCAAGCTCTTTCCTTTGGGCCAATGCTGTGAGGTGCTGAGCATTGCCTGAGTGGTGTTTGGGCCCCGGCCCCCACCTCTCGGGCAAATAGGGTTTGAAGGGGCACCACACTGGGCAGGCTTGGACCCTCTCTCATCTCCTAGTATCACAGGATCATAGAATGCTAGGCCTGGCAGAGCCCTCAGGAGTCATCGAGTCCGGCCCCCTGCCCAAAGCCGACCAGCCCCAACTAAATCAACCCAGCCAGGGCTTGGTCATGCCGGGACTTAAAAACCTCTAAGGATGGAGACTCCACCCCCTCCCTAGGGAACCCATCCCAGTGCTTCCCCACCCT
>JANRFK010004440.1:2093610-2103660 GCA_030068395.1 Apalone spinifera | reverse complement strand
CGCCTGCTTGTGTGACAGACGGGCGGGAGGGGGAGGGTGTGGCCAGGATTGTAGCTTGCTAAGGGGGGGATCTTGTCCCCCGCATGTCTGTGCGGTGTGGTACAGGCTGTGTCGGCTGCCGTGCCTGGGAGGGTAGATCCGGGATGGGAAGCCTCAGCCGGGAGGTGGCAGCTTCCCCTGGATGGCTCTGCGCTGGGCACGTGCCCCCTTGTGCCCAGGCTGCATGTCTCTCTTGGGCTGCGCGCCCCTCAAGCCCTGTCGTGCCTGGCATGGGTGGGTGCCACGTGGGGTTTGCCTCCCCTGGGCGGGCTGCATTCCCATTGCGTCGGGGAGGGGCAGGCATCTCTCGGGGGCGTGGTGGGACCAGGCACAGCTGCCCCGTGTCTGTGACATCGCAGTTCCATGGCTCTGACCCATCCCTCTCCTCCCATCTCCCCACAGGTGGGCACCATGCTGCCTGCGGCCGGGGAGCCAGTTGGAAGCCATGAGCCTGGAGAGGACCCATCAGTCACCCTCTTCCGGGCGTACCTGAGACTCAGGACGGTCCAGCCCGAGCCTGACTATGGTAGGGAGCAGGGCAGGCTGCTGGGACGGCCGGTGGGTTGAAGCGAGTCCCCGGGGGTGAACCAGAGGCCCGTCCCACCGTTGGCTTTGTGGGGCCTCCTCACACCTGGCCACAGGCAGGGTTGGGCCGGGCGCACTGAAGTGCCCTGCCCTGCCGGCGGGGCCCACTTCATCAGAGAACCACAGGTACCAGCCAGATTCTCAACCTGAACTGGGAGCCAGCTAGCAAAGCCGAATAGGCGGCACAGCAGGGGAAGGGGCGGGGCAACTGGCAATGCGACGGCGTTCCCCAGACCTCAGCAAATGAGCCGGCCCTGGCAGCAGGAGTCCTGATGAAACCTGCCAGGGCTTATGCCACCAGCAAAGAGGCCGATCTGGCTTCTAGACCGGGAAACTCCCCGGTAATGTGAGCTGGGGACTGTGGAAGAACCTTCCCTGCAGCCCCCTTCCTCAAACAGCGCCTTCTGCTGCCTCTGGGGTTTAGGAGCCTCCTTGAGCTCCCAACACCACCTGTTTCCCCCTGGCTAGGATGGCCCGCCTTGTTCAGCACCTGGGCCTACTGTTCTCACCCCGGGCAAAGTGGGTGGAAAATGCAGCTTGCTTAGCCTCTTCCACTCACCCTGGTGAAGAATCTGACCCTAAGGTTCCCTGTCAGCTCAAGAGGCACGGTGCTGCTCTTTAGCCTCTTGGCTGAGCAAAGTCCCTCTTCTGGAGTTCTCTTCCACAGGAGGCAACATTACCTATTGCCCTAAGTGTAAATCAGTCACAGAGCAAATGGCTTTGAACCTGGGTCCCGGGGCAGCATCTGCCCAGTCAGCGAGTCAATAGAGTTAAGATCTGCTTATCACAGTGGTTTCCCCCTCTTGGAGTTGGCCAGCCCATCCCTGTGGAAGCTAGTTTAGCTGGTTCTCTATTAATCCTCCGCTGGGGTGGATTAGGAGCTTGGGTTTCAAATCGAGTGACATTCAATTTTCATTAAATGGGCGTGTAACAGGGCTGCGGGTCAGTATTTGTGTGTGTGTGTGTGTGTGTGTGTGTGTGTGTCCAGGTGCATCAGAGGAGAGGGCTTCTAAGAGTCTGAGCCAAAGCTGGTTGAAGTATTATTTTAATAACCAAACAACAGGGGCAGCAGTCACTAAATGAAATTACTAGGCAATTGGTTTAAAACAAACCAAAGGAAGTGCTTCATGCAGCACACTGTCAACCTGTGGAACTCCTTGCCAGAGGGTGTTGTGAAGGGCAAAACTCCAGTAGAGTTAAAAAAAGAATGAGATAAATTCATGGAGGATTGGTCCATCTATTGCTGGGCGGGGATGGTGTCCCTGGCCTGTCAGAAGCTGGGAATGGATGACAGGAGAGAGATTACTTGATGGTTACTTGTTCCGTTCCCTCCCTCTGGGGCACCTGGCATTGGTCACTGTGGGCAGACAGGATCCTGGGCTAGATGGACCTTTGGTCTGACCCAGTCTGGATGGAAGGACTCCTGTTGACGTGAGTGGTTATTTGATCAGGCTCCGAGTCAAAAGCCAAACCGGGCACTGGTAGGAGACCGCTCGTTCTGTTTCTTTGCCAAGAGGCCATCAGAGGGCCCAGCGCGGTACCGCCGGAGGGAGAGCCAAGTCTGGCTGCTGCTGCCCCCAGTGCAAACCAGCCTTTTCCTGACCATTTCCAGTTCACTCCCAATGAGCTGCCCCACCCCTCTGGCTCCTGCCCACTCTGCCGGGAATATGAAATAGCTCCTGATCGGGGACCAGACCCGGCCTTCGTGGCTGATGCCAACGGCCTGCTGGCTCAGTGGGCGTTTGCCCGGCGTGAGGACGTAACACGCCGCTCCACAAAGGCACCGAGCCGAGGCTCCAAAGTTGGGCCCGCGGTAGAATGCTTGGTTGACTCTCCCCCTGCTGCCCAGGGAGGTGGAATGCCTGCGGTGACTGGTAGGGCCTTACCACATTTGCCGTCCATGATGGTCAATTTCAGGGCCAGAGGACTGGTCAATTTCACGTGGCCAGCTTTTAACCCTGCACTGTCAGGTGGTGTCACCCTGGGGTCACGACTGAAAAGGAGATGGGAGGGGTTGCAACCCAGTTGCAGGGGGGTCCTGGGATGGCCCCCCTCACTGCTGTGCTCCGAAGGCAGCAACCGCAGGAGGAGCCGAGAGGGAGAGGTGGCTCTGGTCTCCCCGGTGCTGCTGGGTGTGCCCCAGCCAGGGGCTGCTCACCGCGAGTCCTGCCCAGTGCCATGTCTCTCTTTGCCAGAGCCCTTTGCAGGGGAGGGACAAGTCCTGTCCTTCCCTGCCCAGCTGGAGCCAGGAAGCCCCCTTTGATGGGGCGCTTCTAGGAGCAAGGGGACACACCTGTTATTTCACGGCCTGTGACACGCTCTTCCCAGCCGTGCTATTGGTAGGGCCCTAGTGACAGGAGGATCACTCCCGCTGGCACAGGCAGGGACAGCTGACAAGGTGCAGGGGAGAAGCCGGTGGGATTCGGGGGACTTGGGTTGGGGGGTAAAGTCTAATTATTCGCTGCATCGCTGCAGCGGCTCTTTGCTCTGCTATCTCTCTCGCCTCCGCCTGCTCTCCTAGTGGCAGATTAGGCTTGTTAATTATTTATGCTGGAGGGGCCCCAGCGGCCCCAGCCAGGGATCCCTCACTCACCGCGCTAGGTGCTGTACAGGACGGAACGTCAAGTCTTGCGCCGACATGTGGCAGATCTCTCTTGGCCGAGGCAGAGCCCGCCTGGGTCGGTGGCAGGTGACAGGCCTGCTACTGCTGCCCTTCTTGGGGCCTTCGCAGTCCCCTCCTGACGGCGCGCCGTGTGCCTGGCTGTCCGGAGATGGGTGGAGCTGGGCTGGGATGGGAGCGATGCGAGAGGGGCAGGGGGTTCCCGCTGTAACGTCCTGGCTTTCTCCTGCTCTCAGATGTGGCCGTGCGGTTCCTGGAGCAGATGGCAGGCGAGCTCGGCCTGGGGTGTCAGAAAGTGGAGGTGAGGAAAGCGAACCCCGCTCCCCCATGGGAATTCCCTCCCGATCTGAGCCCCCGGTGTCTGGGTGCCCCCTGCACAGGGCAAGGGGGAAACCTCAGCACAGCGCCAGTCACGGTCTCCCAGCAGCATGGCTGGGGGGGCAGGCATTCCCCCTCCCCCCCGTCCCGTCCCAGAGAAACGCCCCCTTTGCCGTGTGTCTGGGCCCCTTTCCTACCAGCCTGGGCTGTTGTCGCGCACGGCTCCGAAACCAAACGCTTCCCCTGCGCTGGGCCCGACTTCCTCTGGGGGGCTCCCTTCCGCTTGCCCAGTGCTGCGCCGGGCGCTCAGCAAACCGGGGAGTGTCTGAGCGACCTGTTCAGTGGGATTGGTGGGTCTCTGGCCGGGTGCCCGTATCCCCGCACCCAGCCTGGCAGAGCGCTCTCCTTGGCACCCCCTGGGCACTGCCAGGCCCTGTGCCGGGGCGGGCCTTCCAGACGTTCGTCTTTCGGTAGTACGGAGGAGTCCCCTGGGTACAGCTCAGCCTGGTTGTGCAGAGCAAAGTGTGGGCCCCTCCTAGCCGCTCCGGGGCAGAGCCTGACCCCAGTTACCCCAGCCTGGGGACGGTAGAGCGGCTCCATGTTTCCACCAGTGAGACCTGCAGCTGCCCCTTGGTCTGCTTCCTGGGGCCCTCCATGTGCTCCGGCCCAGCCTGCAGAACCCTCTGGGGATTACAAAGTAGTCCCCCCTTCCCCCACGCCCTCGGGCCCAGTTCCCAAGATCCCGTGTGCAGCCTTGGCCCGGATCCGCAGGGTGGGGAACCGAAGCCCTCCCATGCCCGGTGCTCTCTCTGGATCTGGGGGAATTCTGGACACACGAGGTCTCCTCTTGGACCCTTGATCCTTGTATTGGGACTCTGGGGCGGGGGGTAGGGGGCTATTGCCCCCCCAGTCCATAGCAGGAGAGACCCTGCGAGCAGTTTGCCAATCACGTGTGGTTGCAAATCCCCTGAAGACTTGGCCAGCCCCTTAATCTGCTATTTCAGGTCCCGGGTCTATTTTTGGATCCATCCCGCCTGACCTTTGCAGCTGCCTGGTCTGGAATTAAATGGGGCGTTAGCAAGCTCCCATTCCTCCGAGGAGGCCTGGTGCACCCCCTTTTCCCTGGGACTTGTCCCAGCTTACGGGCCCGGGAACCCCACCCAGGAGAAAACGGGTGCGTGGCTGTGTGCGTGGGTCGCCTGAGCCATTCGGAGGCTGGATCCCACCTGGAGATTTAGTGAGAGCCAAGGCTGTTTTCTTCCAAGGCCTCCGGCTACTGGCGCTTGCCGCTGGATTTTTTCCTGAGATCCTGTAGCCATCATCAGCCGTGGCTGGTGTCCTCTGGGGTGGCCTTTACTCCAGGAGGCGTTGGGTGGAAGATCCGTGTTCAAGGGGGATTGGATGGTTCTGGGGTACATGGCTCGTTCACCAGCTCCCATGGTAACATGCTGCCCTGTGACCGGGTGGGTCTTGGTACAGTTCCTACTGGCCCGAGACCCCAGGAGCCTCCTGCTGGTCTTTCACCCACCGCGCCTGCCCAAGATCTGAGCGCGGGGACTGCTGGGGGTAAAACCAGCCCCTTACTGATGATCTGGGGGATGCTTCCACCGGACAGCAACTTTGCCCTGTAGGGAGAAGCGTTTTCTTTGGGTTGTCCGCCATGAATCAAGTGACTCCCCCATGTGCTCTGTCCGGGGCAGCATAGAAAGGAGGAAGAAATCTCCCTCCCCCGTCTGTCCAGGTCTGGCTTTGGAGGAGGCTGCGTGCCTCTTGGGATCTCTTGGGCCAGTGGCTCGGAGGGCCCCCTCGCTAGCCAAATGCTGTGCAGTTACCGATGGATTTATTCCTTTCACCGCCCCTGTGCGGCAGGGAGTTGCAATCCTGAGAGCACAATGGGGAGGTGAGGCCCTGGGGAGATGCGGGGACATGACCAAGGTTACTCAGGGAGTCTGTGGCGGAGCTGGGAATTGCGCCCTGGTCTGTTGGTTCCCAGGCCAGTGCCCTGCCTGTGAGCCCTTCCTACCTCCCTACAAGAGAGCGGAGTCTCCTCTTTGAAATCTGTTCCTTCCTGGGTGACACAATCTCTCCTTTGCTTGCCAACCCCACTGCCCCTCCTCGTCCTCCCACCCTGGGCTGCTCCGTGGGATCCTGCCCTCTGCCAGCTCTCCCACCCTGCCGCAGGGCAGAGCAGGCCCTGGCGCTGGACCAGCCTCCCTCTTGCTCCGCAGGTGTGCCCAGGCCGGGTGGTCACCATCCTGACCTGGCCGGGCACGGCCCCGCAGCTCCGCTCCATCCTGCTGAACTCCCATACGGATGTCGTGCCGGTGTCTGAGGTGAGGGCTGCCAGGTGGGGGACGGGGCTTACCGCTGGGACCGGCTGCTGGGCAGGCGGGGGGTGGGTAGGTGTTGTCTTCCCCCGGCCTCCACTTGCCAGGGGCCAGCCAGCTTAGCCTGAAACCAGCCGTGTGCAGTTTGGGAAGACACCTCTGCACCCTTTAATGCCGGGCTTGGCGATCTTTTCAAACCAGAGCCAAACTCCATTGTTACCCACGCAGCTGTCTCTCTCCCTTCCACACTGGAGGGGGACACACCTTTACCCAGTTCCTAGGGCTCCAGGTGCAACCCTGTGAATTTACACACCCACCCTTACCCAGTTCCTAGGGCTCAGGGCGCATCTTCCTGCAGGTTTTGCAGGAACTTTAGCCACTGAAAGAGCCTCACACAGTAATATCCTTATCCTCTATTTATTGACAATTCCCAAATAAGCAGATTACACATGCTAAGCACACACTGTGACACCCACCAATCCGGGTACAGGCAGACTTCTCCTGTTGGCCAGGCAATATCAGTCTCTCTGGCCTTAGGCTGTCTCTCAGAGATGATAGAGAGTGCTTCTTTTCCAGCTCTTCCCCCTTCTTCTTGGTGTTCCTAGTCTTCTTCCAGCCTTTTCTTCCTTCCTTCTGCTTCTGTTACTTCATCTTCTTGGTTTCCTTCGTGGACCCTAGTTTATATAGTGAAACCTGAGCCCTGCTTAGCTATACCGTAACCAATTATTTTAGTATTTTACTAACCAATTATAACAAAATGACCTAACCAATCATATCCCACCACCTTAATTGATTTACACCTAGCAAAATTAATTATACAGCAGGCCGAAACAGTTACAAACCAGTCAGAGATCACACAGTGTAACAATAGGAAAGCGAATGGTGCTACTTATGTTTTCTTTGCCCATCTTGAGATCGGTTTCTTTATCTGGTGCCGAAGTCCCGTCCACGCTTGGGGTGACTTTTTGAATACAATTTCGATGGAATGTGAGTATGTGACTCCAGGTTCAGCTAATAGCTGTTGCTCTTCAGTCTGGCTGCAGAAGAAGGCTTTGGTCCAGGGCTACCACAGGCCTTCCAACAGGGCTACATAGTGTTACACCATCGCCATTCAGAGCAAGGGGGCCACACGGAGTTGTGTAAGAACGCCCCTTTGCAGGACTGAAAACACAGCGCTTAATGTTATTGGTAATTGACGTGCTGATTAATAACAGCCCCAATGAGCCATTGGCCTCACCACCTTTATTGAATGGGACTCCTGCTGCTGTGTCTTTTCACACCATTCTTTGCAATTTACATTGTAACTGGTCAAATCCAGCTTCACACGCCCCGTCGTCTGTCAGGCTTATGGCAGCTGGGGATGGGAGGGTGTAGGAGTCAGGATTGGGGTGTATGAGGGACTTAGGGCACAGGGCTTGTAGGTGAGTATGGTCACAGTAGCCTGATGGAAAAGGCATCAGACCCCAGAGTCTCAGGTTGTGAGTTCAAGTCCACCTGCCCACCCTGGAAGAAACAGGGCAGGAGCACACAACCCACTGTGGGCCTGAGTTGGCATTTTTCATTTTAATTTTAAAAATTGCATGTATTTGGGGGAATGACAGTGGTTCCATAAAAAAACCTTAAAAAACAACAGATTGACTAGTAGCACCTTAAAGACTTACTGAGCTAGGCATAGGTTGCTGCCCCTTGCTTTAATGCAAATGCAGCGCCCCCTACAGGAGCATGCAGGGAACCTTTCCCCTCCCTCCAGCTGGGGGGTAGTTTTCAAGCTCAGAGGCTGATTTGATCTTCCCCCCCCCCCATCTCTGTGGAGATGGAGAAAGGTGATGGTGGGTGAGGGGGGACCGGCGCTGCCCCCCCCCACAGACTGCAGCTTCCTGCCTCCCATCCAGGCCTCTCTGCCCCCCAAGCAGGGGGCTGCCCCTTTCTTTTATGGGAAAGGGGATCAGCTCCCTGTCCTGCCCCCCTCCTCTGTGCTGGGAGCCGGCCGGACTGTGCTCGTGTCCCCTGGCAGCGCCCACTCGTGCCCCCTGGCAGCGCCTACTCGTGCCCCCTGGCAGCGCCCGCGCCCCACGGAAGTCCTTCACACCATTGTGCTGGTGTCTTCCCTGCAGGAGCACTGGGCCCACGACCCCTTCGGAGCCTTTAAGGACTCTCAGGGGAACATCTACGCCCGCGGGGCCCAGGATATGAAGTGTGTCTCCATCCAGTGAGTGCGGCCCGCCCGGCCTTCTCCGGTCTCTGCCTTGTACCAATTTGCCTTTGCCCCTTGGGGGCAATCCCGTGGGGCTGAGCCCTACACCACGGCTCCTGGGTGCAGGGAGCCCTCGGGTCACACCCGGACCGTGGTGTAAATCCGGAGGAGCTCTCCTGGGCTCAGTGGGGAATTGTCCCAGGCCGGGCGGCTTGCCCCGGCCAGTCATAGCCAGAAAGGGGAGGCTGGGCCAGCCCAAAGCCGTGCGATGCGGCAGGCGCTGTGGATCCTGAGAGCTGAGCTCATACCCCTTACGGTCGAGGTCCCTGCATTGCCTGGCTGGGTCCCTGCTCCGCTCGGCCGCCAGAACCACCGGCGCACGCCAGGCTGTGGGAGCAGCCGGGAGAGCGGATGCTGGCTGGAACGGGGGTGTCTCTCGCACCCGGCTTGCAGCACGGCTGCGCTCTGGGGCCCCGCAGAGACCTGGGGATCTGGCTTCCTGATCTATCTCCCCGCGCAGGTACATTGAGGCCATCCGGAGGCTGAAGGCCGAGGGGAAGCGCTTCCCCCGCACGGTTCACATGACGTTCATGCCCGGTAAGCAGCTAGAGGCTCCTCATGCTAGCGGGTCACCAGAGCTGAGGCGCAGGGGTGGGGAGGTGGGAGCCGCCCTGGCTCTCCCTGAGCTTGCGTTGGAGGCAGGCCGGAGGGGGCGGCTCGGCGCTGGGCTTGAGGGAGCTCCGGCGAGGCAATGCGAGGACACTGGACTCTAGCTGTGCACTGAGCAGTTCCCAAGAGCTGGCTGGGGCTTGGCTCTGCCAGGACAGGGATGCCAGCGGCAGGGAAACAGCTGCTCTCCCGTGCCTTGCACCGGTCCAAGCTGGACCGGCCAGGCCCCGGGACGCTCCGGTTGGGGGGCCTAGGGAAGGCCGGTCACCAGCCCCAGCCACTGACGCGGCGTCCCTCCTTCGAGTGCAGACGAGGAGATCGGGGGCCGGATGGGCATGAAGCTGTTCGTGAAGCGGCCCGAGTTCCAGGCACTCAACGTTGGCTTCGCCCTGGATGAAGGTGCTGCAGTCTGGGCGGGGGCCAAGCGGGGGGCTGTCTGCCCAGGGGATGGGCAGGGGGGGACCACGCTGGGCCTGGCTGCTGGCCCCTCTGTGGGACAAGCCGGCCCCGGCCACTAGAGGCGGATGGGCCGAGATGTAGGAAGGGTCAGGGTGGGGGATAATGGAGAGTCCCCAGCTTTGCACCCCTCTTGGCAGGCACCCTTGATGCCTGGGTGAGGGGCTTTGCGGGTGGGGCCTGCTGCCCTCACGGCACCTGTTGGGGCAAGGCCACAGGGCAGGGATCTGGGGATTCCCCCCGGGCCCAAAACGTGCCCCCGCTGCATCGCCATGGCGGGAGCTGGCACCACCCCGTTTCTTCCCTCCCCCAGGCTTGGCCAACCCGACGGACGCCTTCACTGTCTTCTACGGGGAGAAGGCCCCCTGGTGTGAGTAGGGCCCGTCCCCATGCCCCCTCGCCTTGGGCCTGCCTGTGCGTGTTGAACATGCCCATCACCATGGTGTCTGGGCGCCAGGCTCACCTCCCCACCCCCGTTAACACGTCTCCCCCTCTCGTCGGCCCGTGCAGGGATTACAGTCAAGTGCGAGGGGAACCCCGGCCATGGCTCCCGGCTCATTGAGAACACAGCTGCTGAGAAGTTGGTAAGAGAGGTGCCCAGTTCTGGGGTGAGGGGCTTGCAGTGCCATCCCATCCCCCACGCCCCTCCCCCCGGTTTCACCCACCTGCCGTCTGCCAGGGAAGGGGACAGGCTGAGTCCGCTAGGGCCTCCCTAGCAAGGAAAGGTGCAGGGAGAGCCCGGCCAGTCCAGCCTCAGCCTCTCCGAGCAGGGGGCTCTATGGGGAGAGACAGGGCACTGGCTCCCAGCTACTCCAGTCCCAGTCTCTCCCACCAGGGGGCAC
>JANRFK010004440.1:2066792-2081142 GCA_030068395.1 Apalone spinifera | reverse complement strand
GCTCCACAGGTGAAACCAAGCAAGAGGGGTTCTCCCGGGCTGCCGCTGCCTCCTTGGCCTCATCCCCGCCTCCAGCCCAACATGCCCGCAGTCTCTGCCCTCTGCTTCTCCGTCCTGCCTCCTGGGCCCGGTTCTCCTGGCCGGGCATGCGGTTGCAGGTCTAACCGCCGCAGTGTCTGTGCCGGGGAGGAAATGGGACTGGGTCCCTCTCCAGCCAGCTCCCCCACCTCCTGTCCTGGCTCTTGAGGCCATTGGCTCCCTGGGGCCGTGTTTGTACAGCGCCTAGCACGGGGCGCGCCAGGTGCCAGCGGGGGGTTTCCGGTGTGATTGCACATCAGAGGCACCGGGCTTTGAGTCCCCCTCCTGCCGTGTGTAAATCCCAATCTCTGCCCAGCCCTCCAGATGGGCAGCCCCCCAGCCCGTGTGCCGCACGGACAATCCCGCCCTGGTCTCCGCTCTCTTAGCGCGGCCTGGGGCCCGAGTTGCTTTGCTTACTGCCGGCAGCCCTCGATCCATCCTGCCCACGCAGGACTGGCCCACCAGCTGGCACAGTGCTGAGCGAAGGGTGCATGGGGTGTGCCTGTCCTTTTGCGACACCTGCCTGCAGGCGGGATGGCAGATGGGCCAGGCTCCGGGCAGTGGCTGGGGCTGAGGGCGAGGTGGAAGATCAAGCTATGCTGCCGCCTCCCCTTAATTCTTTGCCAGCTGACAGAGCTCCCCACCCAGCCCGGGCGCCCCGCGCGCTCGGTGCTGTACAGATGCACAGCAGGGGCCCGTGCCTGCCTTCGGGGTGGAGGAGCGGAAGGGACTTGCCCCGGGCTGGCTGGCAGTGCTGGGACTAAGTCCCGTGTCTCTCTTGCTGTCACTTGTGCGGCACGGCCTCGCACCAGGGCTGCGGCACGCCGGCTAGACACCCCTCCCTGCTGATAGCACTGCACTGGAGGTTGCTCGGGCTCCGGGACGTGGCTCGCAGTGGGCACGGGATGTTTCCTAGGGGGCCGTCCCGCCAGGCAGCCCGAGGTTGGGAGGAACGTGGATTCACGGCACCGTTTCGGCTCAGCAGCCTTATATAGACGCAGGTGCCTGGAACTGCCCTGCCCGTCTCTGGGACACGAAGGCTCCCCACGGGGCGACGGGAAAGCAGGCTCTGCCGGGGACCAGGGTGAGAGCTCTGCTTGCTGCCACCCGGGCTAGGCAGAGCAGGACACGAGGTCTCCGTGGCTCGGGCCACCAGCTGCCTGCGCAGGGGGCCTTCCAGGGACAAACAGCCAAGCGCGGGTGCGTGCTGTATGGGCAGGTTCCCGAGAGATTCAGCTCTCGGAAGTGCCCGCTTGATGCCGCCCTGTGCCTCCTGGCCCACCCCGGCCCCTCCTGCAGCGGTGTGGGGCGCGAACGCTGGCTACTCGCGGGCGGCGTTACTGAGCAGCTGGACGAAATCCACGTGCCGCCGGGAGGGGCCTTGGGAAGCCGGGGGCTGGCTTCCTTTCAAAGCCCACGGCAATAGACGCCTGTTTTCCTCCCCTCGTCCCCAGCCTCCCGTCCCTCCACGTCTGTCTCCGGTCGCAGCCGTCTTCCCCCAGACACATGCTCTCCCTTAGCTTGCCGGGGAGTGGAATTGCTTCCAGGCCTGGTAATCTCTGTCAAAATATTAGTGTTCCCAAGCTGGCGGTTCCCTCTCACTTAATCCTCAGGCGTTCGCCCTCAGAGAGGGAATCTCTCCAAGCCAGCAGCAGCTGGGAGCCCCCGAGCCAGGAGGGCCCGGTCCCCCCCACGTAGCTTGCCCTCTGCCCAGCCCGCGGGCAGGTCACTGAGGCACCTGTGAAATCCCTGCTCCCCCCTGCCTCCCAGGGAGTGACACTGCTTGGGGAGAAGGCAGATCTGAGCTGCTGCGGGGTCCCCCCGACCATCACTCAACCCAGCCCATGCCCCGGCCTCCTTGCTGAGGGGGTAGCAGGGATGGGGGATGGACAGGGTTAGTTACCTTGATCCCGGGGTGCTGTGGCCCTGCCTGCTGGGTGCGGCCACTCAATGGTCTTATGGGCAGGATTTGAGGGACCTTGCCCCTCTGATAGTCAGCCAACAGGATTCCCGGCTGAGATCTGCCTAGGAATGTCAAATATCGGTTCATCGAATAGTCGAGTAACCTCATGAATTCTTACCGGTTACTCAACTATTCTGTACTCCCTGGGGGTGGGGCCGGCAGCCAGTGCGCTCCAGCCCCACTCCCGAGAAGCCCCCGGCCACCCCACGCTGTGTGTGTCTAGCAGAGGCAGCAGTGTGGGGTGCCAGGCGGGAGCTGGTCCGCAAGGGGAGACCGTTTACAAACCAGCAGACTGGTTGCCTGGCACTCCGTGCTGCTGCCTCTGATACAGAGGCAGCAGTGCAGGGTGGCAGCAGTCCCTGTCCCAGGGAGGGGCTGAGCTCCCGGACCCGGAACAAGCAGGAACTGAACCGGGCTGCCTGCCCGCGGGGCTCCTAATACACTTAATGCAGAGCCGCAGAGGGGTAAGAACATTAGAACGGCCGTAGTGGGTCAGACCAACGGCCCATTCAGCCCAGTGTCCTGTCTGCCGACAGTGGCCAATGCCAGATGCCCCAGCGGGAGGGAACGCAACAGGGAATCTTCACGTGATCTCTTCCCTGTCACCCATTTCAGGTCAAACAGAATGTAGGGACACCATTCCTACCATCCTGGCTAATAGCCATTCATGGACCTAACCTCCATGAATCCATCTAGCTCTTTTGAACCCTGTTAAAGTCCTAGCCTCCACCACCTCCTCCAGCAAGGAGTTCCACAGGTTGACAGTGCGCTGCGTGAAGAAAAACTTCCTTTTGTTTGCTTTAAACCTGCTGTCTATTCATTTCATTTGGTGACCTCTAGTTCTTATATTGTGGGAATAAGGACATAACTTTTCCTTATTCACTTTTCCACACCTGTCATGACTGGGGTAAGTCCTGGACCTGGCGCGAGCCGGGACTGAGCTGGGCTACTGGCAGGGTGTGTGTGTGTGAAATGCTTGTAGTCTATAGCATTAATCTATAGGCTTATCAGTTAATCGGCCACACTATTACATCTGTAGATCAGCTGCCACGCTTCTTGTGTGGAGGTGCCGGCCCCACCGGTACTCTGGTGTCATGGTCCCTTTAAAACTGCTTGACCTGGGCCACCCACATGTCTGAGACCTGTGGGGGCCACTTGTCCCGGCTCCGAGCCCTCTCACCTCCCTGGAGCAGCCGGCTTGTTCTGCTCTTCCCCTTTTGCCGCTGTGAGGGTGTAAGGAGCAGCCTGCTGAGCTGAAACGTGCTGGTCCCAGACAGAAGAGCTGAGGGACTTGCTCGGTTTGAACATCGATGGAGGCGTAGCAGCCCAAACGTCACCCTGTGGGAGCAGCCGCACAGAGAGCCGGTTTGGCTTTCCCGGGACAACTCCGCCATGCAGACATGCCCTACAGGCCGAGTTCTCACGGGGCTGCTTATGAGGAGCGCTGGGTTGTTGCCGACCAGCAGGCCCTCAGTTCATTTGAGCAGCGAGAAATTGTTTTGAATTAAGCCCTACGGGGAGAAGGAATTAAGTGGATTTTGCAGACGGAGAGTAGCAAAATATCAGCTCGCTCTTGGCTGCTCTATTGCGGCCGGAGTCATTTCAGCCCAAATCGTTTAGCACAAGATCCTGACAACGCTTCACAACCGGCTCTCCGTGGATCGGTGTTTCTAGCTGTCCCCTTTGAGGACCGCCAGGCTGTGTATTACACACTGGAACAGGGATGCTGGAGGGTGCAGACACCCGTTGCCGGCCGGGCTCTTCACGGTTCTTTGGCTGCAGAGCAGTGGTGAAGCTCCTCAGAGATTCATAGAAGCCCTCCTGGGATCTGTCACTTTGGATCCTTCAGCTGGCGCGATGAATAATCCTGCCTTGGCCAGGTGCTTGACCCAGTGGGTCCTCCTGAAAGGAAGTCCCTCCCGTGCCCAGCCTCTCCACCTCTCGCTGGAGGTTAGTCTTCTGAAGAACATCTCCCACCCTCCCAGGGCATCGTAAGGGATCGAGCAGGGGGATCCGTGGTGGAAAGCAGAGAAGTCTCCTTGGAGATGCTTTCTCTCCATTCTAGCATGCAGGGCGGTGTCAGAACCTTGACTGGGATGGGAATTAGATAAACCCACCTCCCAGTTGCACTGTTCTCCCTGGTCTTTTGGGCCCACTCTTTGCTGTGGATGAACACTTTGGGAGAGGGTGCAGATAGCAAAGGTGAAAAAGTCATGGGCCAAGTCCCTCCCGTCCTTCATGGGATTGGTTTCTGAAAAGAACTATGCGTAACTCAAAGGTGCTTTGGACAAAATACCTCGTGTAACCCATCCATTTTAGTGCTGCAGTCTGCTGGGCCTGCGTATCTTATTTTGGGGCATGTATCACTCCTGTATGTAAAGTTAGAAATATGAGGTATGAGATCGTTTGGGGGTTTCACTGTGCAAATGAGAGCTTTAGTGATTGGGTGATCAACTTAGACTTGAGAACAGCCTGGTTTGTCCTTCAAATCTAAGCAGTGGTTGGTCGTAGGAAGACATGTGACACCTGGCAACCGGACCCCAGTTTGACCAGGTAATTTTCCGTGGAAAGGCGGGGGATAGAGAACAAGATTCCCACCCAGGGAAGTCTATAAAAACAATGGGAAGCTATCAGTCCCTTTGCCTTTGGCTGGCGTGACGCACCCAAAGGGACAGCTGGGGACCCAAATTGGAGTAAAAGATCATTTTTTATTTGAAAGTGTGCCTGAAACGAAGCAGGATTTAGGGCAAGGTTATAATAAGTGTTAGTGTATTGGAACTAGCTAGGCATTTCTTTTTATTTTAATCCTGTAACTTGCTTTGATATGTTTGTTTTCACCTGCAACCACGTAAGATCCTACTGTTTGTACTTAATAAAAACACTTTTGTTTATTGTCAGTGCAAATAATGGTCGCCTGGGGGAGAGCATTCAGTGTGCATATCTCTCTTCCATTGATAGAGGGTGAACGTCCTCAGAGTGCTCTTTGTGTAAAACTTTGACTCAGAGAAAGATGGATTGATGTGGGGCTTTGATCCCTTTTGGGGGTTGGCTTCCTGGATGCTGGGCCCTAGAATTGCATCCTCCCAGAGTTGAAATGGTTCAGTGTCTGTATTGCTCTTCCGTTACCCCAACTCTGCACTTTGTCTGGGGGAGACCAGAAGATCTGGCCCAGTAGGACAGGATGGTGGGGAGCCCCAGACCGCAAGAAGGTGGGTGTCAGTGGTATAAATAGCACACTGGGGATCAGCCCCAAGGGCTCTTCTGTGATGCACCCCCTCGCAAGTGGGATGGGGTGGGAGGTCATAGGCACCAATCTAAGGAAAATCCCCAAATAACGGGCCTGTCTGCCCATTGGGGCACACTGGAATGTTCATCTACTGAAGGTTCCAGAGATGTCTGAACGTTCCGTTGCTGCCAGGAGACGGATAGTAGAATGGCAGCGTGTGAGGTGGTGACTGCGCCTGGGGCCGGCTGCTTCGTGATCTTTCGTTCCAGCTGGGCGATTGGCTGAGGCTCATGGGATGCCTTCCATGCTACTTGCTTAGCCAATTGTCCTGGGGGTCAATCTGCCCCAGCTGCTCCTGTCCCATGCAGATGACATGAAAGAGGCTTCACAGGAGCCCTCGGGCTGGAGCAGCCGGACCGTTCTGCAAACTTATCAAGCGTGGTCCTCCCGTGAGATCCTCAGCACTGGCTTGTTCGGCCTGTGGGCTAGGGCCAGGTTGCCCAACAGAGCTGTTGCTGTTGAGCTCCTGTTAGTTTGGCTACAAATGTCCTGAAGTGCTGCTGGGTGCCAACAGTGGGTGCTGAATGCCTGCACGCCACCCCCCGGACGGCCATAAACCCCAGAGTCTGTGCCAACGCCTGCAGCAGCGCCACCCTTGCCCCGCCCGCTCTTAGTGGCGATGCAGAGGAAACTCTCCGGAGGAAGCTGCACGGGATGAGTGCAGAGTCTTGGAAAACGGCCTTTTTACAAAGATGGGGCTTTCATTGCTACACGCGACCCTGCTTTCACAGATTTCTAGAACTGGAAGGGAGCTCAAGGGGTCACCAAGTCCAGTCCCCTGTCCTCATGGCAGGACCAAGCGCCGTCTAGATCATCCTTGACAGGTGTCTGTCTCATCTGCTTTTAAATATCTCCATTGATGGAGATTCCACAACCCCCTAGGCAATTTATTCCAGTGTGTAACCAGCCTGCCAGGAAGTTTTTCCTAATGTCCAACCTAAACCTCCCTTGCTGCAGTTTAAGCCCATTGCTTCTTGTTCTCCTTGGCCTCTGAGAACAGGACAATTTTTCTCCCTTCTCCTTGTGACACCCTTTTAGATACGTGAAAGCTGCTCTTATGTCCCCTCTCAGTCGTCTCTTTTCTACACTAAACAAGCCCAATTTTTTTCTGCCTTCCCTCATAGCTCATGTTTTGTAGACCTTTTCTAACTTTTGTTGCTCTTCTCTGGACCGTCTCCAATTTCTCCATCTTTCTTGAAATGTGGGGCC
Source organism: Apalone spinifera (assembly GCA_030068395.1). Taxonomy (NCBI): domain Eukaryota; kingdom Metazoa; phylum Chordata; order Testudines; family Trionychidae; genus Apalone; species Apalone spinifera. The sequence goes on along the minus strand of JANRFK010004440.1, from coordinate 2,074,606 downwards.
CAGAACTGGACACAATACTCAAATTGAGGCCTAATCAGCGCAGAGTAGAATGGAAGAATGACTTCTCATGTCTGGCTCACAACACTACTGTGAATGCAGCCCAGAATCATGTTTGCTTTTTTTGCAACCACGTCACACTGTTGGCTCATATTTAGCTTGTGGTCCACTCTGACCCCTAGCTCCCTTTCTGCAGGACTCCTGCTTTGTGTTGTATTCCTACTGTTTGCCTCTTTTGAATGGCTGAATTCAGGGAGAGGCATTAGCGTCCCTCAGGACCGAAGGGGAAAAACTGACGTTAGTTTAGGACGCAGCCACGGGCTATTTATAGAGCTCCGGGGACATCGAACTTTGAAGCTGTTTCCTCACTGGTTCCTAATGAAATGTTCCCTGGACCCCTCTGGGATTACTGCATGCTGTCATTTTTGCCATCCCTCCTGTGTCTGTGGAAGAGCTGGTTTTGCAGTGGAGTGTGGGTGAATCTGTCCGTCCCCCCCGATTCACCAGGACTTGGCTTTGCTGTGAAGTGTCCTACCAAGTCTCTGCAGCCCATAACCTGGGGGTGGGGTCTAGCCGAAGGCTGCCTGTTACTTAAGTGACTGTAAGGCTGGTAAGAAGTAAATTGGCTTCCCATGAGGCAGAACCCTCTGCCAGGACTGGCACAGTCTACCTGCCCCTCGCTCGCTCGCCCCCACAGCCCCGGCCAGGGTGACACACTTCTGTTCTGTCTCCACGGCTCGCTCAGGCGTCCATTTCTTGGGTGTGGTTTCCGCCAAAGGACAGGCGCGGCCGGGGGGAGGTGGCACCCACCTGCTGTCAAGAGCTGGGCTGAGCTCATTAACCTGGCCCCCGGGGGGGCTGCTCACACTCTGGGCTGGGTTGGGAGCAGTGACTTGGATGGGAAATGCTCCAGACGCCCAGGTCCAGTCCCCTGCACCATCTACTCAGATTCTGGGGCCAGGACCAGTGAGTGCCCGAGGGGAGCGCAGGTCGAGTCAAGCGGCTGGGAATGCCTGGCTTTTCTCTCGAGTGCTTCCGGGGTGCCTGACAGACCCTGGCTGCAGCGGGGGTCTGTGGTCCCTCTAATTTTTTCCACCCATGTGCGGAATAAATGTATGCACTGAGGCATGTGTGGATGTGCACCACCCATAGAAACACATGCTGGGGGCACTCTGCTAATCAGCTGGGGGCATTTGACTCTCCCCTGTCAAATGCACAGCCATGCTCTTCCACTCTCAGGATTTGCTCCCACCTCGGGCTGGCGCAGGGGAAACGCTCTGCAGAAAACCAGTTGCTCCCTCACTGCTGATGAATGGAAGCAAGTCCCGGCCTCCCCCCGTTCCACTCCTGGGCTCCCAGTGAGGTTTGTTGGCTCTGCCACACCATCCCACTCAGCCCGGAGGCTGTACCCCCCTCCGCCCGGGACTCCCTTCACTTGGCAGCTGCGTGGTGAGCTTCCCAACAGCGGTGGAACAGCGTGGCAGCCTGTAGGGACGGGAGCGGTCCCGCCACAGAGCGGAACGCTGGCCACGTGGGTGACCTAGCTTCACACCTCTGTTCTGCCACAGAGGGCATGCGACCCGGGGCAAGGCACTTGGGGAACACAGATGCTGCATTTAAACACCTGTGGCTGGCCCGGGGTAGCTGACTCCGGCTGGCTATCAAACGGCCGTGTGGACACGCAGGCTGTGTGCCCAGGATCTGGGACCATCCTCCCTCCTGGGGTTCCAGGTTCCAGCCCATGCCCAGTCATCTGCTCTGCCGCGTCAGCTGAGCCGGGCGTTCCGTTGGTGTGTAGACATCCTCTTGGGCTGATTCCCGGGGCGGGCAGACGTAAGCTCTGCTATGAGCTGGCACCTAGAGTTTCTCTCCCGACTTCTCCTGTGGCAGCTGGCCTCCTGTCCCTCTCCCACCTCACGCTGCCTGGCTCCCACAGTCCTCCGGCCATCACCTGAATGAGCGGGTGACGCACGTCACCTGGTTCTGGAATCGGCCCACCTCCCTTCATGCTCCAAGTACGAACGTCTATGAAATAGCCCCGGACGGCTGGCCCTGGCATCTCCACTAGCCCTTGGTGACCAGGCAGAGGAGCTGCATCTCTGCCTGCCATTATGTTCCTGTCCCTGTGAGAGCCGGTGGCTCTGGGAAGAGTCCTCCTCGATCTACAGGGATCTGTTTTCCGTCACCAAAATGCCGTGTCTTAGACAGCCAGCAGCCCGGAGATGTGGAAGAAAACTCAAAGGCTAATGAGCCGACGTCCTCCCTCGCTTCCCCTCCCCCAGCGCCTTTCAAGTCCTGTTCAAATTACCAGCCCCCGTCGCGGCTGAAATAACCATGCTGGCAGCAGGATCAGAGGCGATTTTCACTCCCTCCACGCAGCTGTGGTTCTGGGATAGATTACAAAATCAATATTAGGAAACGCAAGAGGAGGAGCAGACCTTCCGAGGACAATAGACCCAGGGCCCACTCGCTGGCAGGAGCCCGGAGCGCCATCCGTCACCGCTCTCCCAGGGCTGTGTAAGCCAGCCGCCAACCTCGTGCTCCTGGTGCTTAGTTTAATTAGGGCTGCTGAAACCCTATAGGGAGGGGAAGGGGCGGGGGCGGGCTGGTATTAATGAGCCTTTTATGAAGTTAGCGGCCTTCTCCTGGCCTGGAGAGCCTGCCCCTGGAGAGGGTGAAGGGTTGAAGAAGGCTGGAGTGTTTCAGGGGAAGGGAAGCGTTCTGGTTTTCTTGCTGACCTTGCTGGCTGGAAGCTTTTAATTACAGCCGCCCCCTCCCCGTGGCTCAGCCATCTGGCAGGCAATGAGAGCCAAGGCTGGCCACCTATGGTGACAAACGCGGGCACCGCCCTCCAGCAATGGCGGGAACGTGGATAGGAGAGAGGGAGACACATGGATGAGCTAGTGGAAAGGATCAGAGAAGCAGAACTAGAAACAAAACCACCTATGGGTTGTCTCTCCTATCAGGATCAGCCTCCTGGCTGGGCCTGTGTTGTATAAATCTTTCACTTCAAATGTTCTGCACCATGTTACGGCTGCAAATGTTCTGGAAACACGTTTTTTCTCTTCCTCGGAAAGTCTTTGCGGCAGTAGAATTATTTAATAGTTTGTTTTAAAACCAGCTGTGTGGGTCATTCTGGCTGGTGATCTGGGGTCTAGTCCCGACCACGTAACACAGCTTGTGTATAATTTGGAGAAAGTGGCTATAAAACACCTTCTGATTGCCTGTCCGGTGAGAAACCCTGGCTTACGCTGTCTCTTAAATGACCTCCGTGTACATGAGAGCAGCCAGACGGGGTGAGACCAACGGTCCACCCAGCCCAGTGTCCTGTCTGCCCACAGGGGCCAATGCCAGGTGCCCCAGACGGAGTGAACACAACAGGACATCATCATGTGATCCCTCCCTGGTCATCCATTTCCAGACACAGGCTAGGGACACCATTCCTACTCATCCTGGCTAATCATTAATGGACCTACCTTCCATGAATGTAGCTTGCTCTTTTTTGAACCCTGTTAAAGTCCTGGCCTTCACAACATCCTCTGGCAAGGAGTTCCACAGGTTGACTGTGCGCTGTGTGAAGAAAAACTTCCTTTTGCTTGTTAAAGCTGCTACCTATTAATTTTCATTTGGTGACCCCTAGTTCTTATATTTTGGAAACAAGTCAATAATATTTCCTTATTCCCCTTTTCCAAATGGCATGGTTAAATCACAGAGGGAAGCAGTCGTCACGCTGCTGGGATAGGTCGAGGCAGAACAACAGGAAGACATGAACTAGACACAGAGCAGAGTGACAGCAGGTGGCTCTTGAGGCAGAGTTTGTTTGCACAGTGTGTGTCCCGGTGTTAAACCAATGACTCCTCCCTCTGATCCTTTGATCCATAAAGCTGCAAAACTCCTCTCTACAAAGCTGGGGCTTTCCTTGGCTGTCCCGTGTCTCTGGCTGTAACTCTCATCCTCATGGGAATTACACCCAATGTCATAGGGTTGGTTCACTGCTGCGGCGCCTCCTGCTGGCAGCTCTGGGCAATTAGTCCTTTCTCAGCAGGGCCTCCCCTTCTGGCGGCATCTCCCGTTTGCGGTCCACGCTCATGTTCCAGACCTGGGTCGCTCCCAGACCATGGTGCCCTCTTCAGGACACTGCCCCCCGGCAGTGCCCACTCCAGGGGTGTCTCGCCCCCTTCCGGGGGTATCAGCCATCCTTCATCTAGCGCCTGCCACCGTGGCCGACAGCAGCCTCAGTCCAGCCCCTTAGGCCAGGGGCAGCCATTGCCCTTCCAGGCCGCATGCCATTGGTGGCCAGACATGGTGCAAGGAGAAAGGGGGAGCCCCTAGGCCCACCCACTGCTCTGGGTCCCAACCCAGGGACCCTCTGGCAGCAGCTTTGCCCTGCCCCCCTCCACTGCCTCTAGTTCCCTAGGCCACTTCCCCTTTGCCCCCTCCTGGCCCTTATAGCAAGGCCACAGCCTGGTCGGGATCAGGCGGGAGCCTCCCTCCCTAGCCCCCCTCGACCTGCCCAGCCTTGCTCTCCCAAAGGTGCTTCTCTGGGAACCAGGTCCTCCACCTTCCCTGGCCAAGGACTAATTGACTCGCCTTGCTGGGCAGCTCCTTATATACAGGGCTGCCTTAGCAAGCTGCACCCTGATTGGCTCCTTAAAAGCCTCTCCCTGATTGGCCAGGGCTTTGCGCAGGTTCCCTCTTACCTGCTTTAACCCCTTCTGGCCGTGTGGGGCAGTGGCCCCACCAAACCTAGGGATGAGAGACATGCCCACTTCAGCTGTGTGAGGGTGGTTTTTTTAATAGCACCCATCCCTGGAGCCTGCTAGCGAGTGGGAAATATTTGCAGGGCTGGGCTTTAAGGTGATAAAGGCTTGCCTGATGCATCTCTGGGGCGCACCGTGTCGCGAGGGAGGCAGAGACGCGGAGATTAAAGCTAGAAGGGACCCTTAGATCATCCGCTCCGACCTCATTTATCACAGATACATTTCCACATCTGCTGAGCAGGGAGAATTGACCAACTCCTCCGACCGAGACGGGGCGGGGGCGGATAGGGGACGAATGCTGTAATATCCTGCCCTGTCTCCTCGCCATTTGAGTAGCCCCGTCTCCCCGGCTCAGTTACGCCACAGCAGCTGGAAAGCTGCAGGGCAGGTGTTTCCCGCAGCAACGCGAGGGGGGGTTTCCATGGCTGTCGTTGCGCTGTCTCTCCAAGCAGTGGGCGCTAGCGTGACACGACGTGGGTGCCTGGGCGGGTGGATCTCCTTTTTAAGGGTGCCCCGGGCCATGTTCTCCCGTGGTCATGTTCCCTTCCATCCTCATTTATGGGGTCAGTGGGCTGGTGAGGAAGTGACACGCAGAAGACAGGCGCAGGTCGGACGCACTCGCAAGCCAGGGCTTCCGAGAAGCTGTAATGCACGAGCAAAGGGACACGTGGGTCTGATTTGATCCGCGAGGTCCCCTCTTTGCTGGTAGTAGAACAGGGCTGTTTGGGGATCATTCTGCAGCCTCCCCGATGCCCGTTCCGCGGGGCAAGTCCAGAGGCTTCTTGTCTGCGCCGTCGCACCTGACCGAGGATTGGGCGTGAGCGCTGCACGGCTTCCTTCCTCCACCCCAGGTCTTGCCCCAGGCTGTTGCTGCTCCACTTGGTCGTGCTCGGGCTGCGCGGCAGCTGGCTGACCTGGCCCAGTGCCTTTGGCTGGCTGTGTGGGTCCCATTGCATGCAGCGATGGGCTTCGGGGATGTCAGTGGTGAACCGAAGCCTGGGGAAATCTTCTCCGATGCTCTGAGCAGCGCTCTCCGCTAGTCCCAGCTGCCTTGGCCTTCTCGCTGGAGCGAAGGTCTTTCTCTGGCCCCTCTGACTTTTATTGTGTCTACTCTGCCACCCCTCTGAGGCAGGGCAGTCACCCCATTGCAGAGGGGGGAGCCAACGAGGTGAAATGACTTGATGCCTAGATGAGGGAGCAGGGATTTGAACTTGGGTCTTGCCCTAACCACTGGGCCATTCTTCCTTATGCACTGACCTCTAGGTCTCCTGATACAAAAGGGGCTTTCGTTGTTTGGTGGTGTCGCCGCTTTCTTGGTAATGCCAGCAGCCTGCCTGGGGAGCCAACCCAAAGGCTGTGCCTTTTTGGCAGGGCCAAACTGCAGGGAGCCCGGTCAGTGGGAAGGCCTGGGGGTGAAGAGAGGGGTTGAATGTGCCCCGGTGGGGATGAGCCGGGGCTAGGCGGGGTGGCCCTTACAGGGTCCCTCGGAGAAGGGCTTTGGGTTGTTGGAGAGCGTGGCTTGTTTGCTCTCCTCGTGGCGAAGGGATTACCTCACGGGGCTGGTTGCTGTAGGGATGAAAATATTATGGCCTCCGCCTGGAGATGCTCAAAGGTCGAGAGAAAGGAGCCTCGTTAGCGCCGGGTTGTGCCAGCTCCTGCAGCGACCTCGCCCCCTGCCTGGCGCGGCTCTGGCACCTCCGGGCTCGGCAAGGCCCCGAAGCGCTCGGCGGCCTGCGTGGGGCGAGCGGGGCGTTGGGCACTCCCCGCTCTGCCTCCCTGGGCGAGTCCCGGCCCGTCTCTGCCTCGCTTTCCCTGGGGCGTGATAGGCAGCTTCCTCAGCTCAGGGCAGGCGCTTTCTAGGCAGCTGTCAGCCCCTGCGGGGTGAACGGACCAGGCTGCGAGACCCACAGAGGCGAAGGGTGGGGGGCCCTGGCTGCTGGGCTCCGGGGCTGGTCTGCGTGCTGGGGCAGCGCCGTCCATCTGCCTTGCCATGGCTTCCCCATTGCTCCTCCCCCTGCCGTCTGCCACCCCTGAGAACAGCCTCTCTCCACCCTCTTTGGACCCCCCTCGGGGAGTTGGAGGCTGCTACCAAATCCCCCTTCACCCTTCGCTTCTGCAGACTGAACAAGCCCAACTCCCTCAGCCTCTCCTCGCAGGTCGTGCGCCTCGTTTTCATTGCCCTCTCTTGGACTTTCTCCACAGCCTTTCTGTGGGGGGGGGCCAGAACTGGGCAATGCTCCAGCTGTGGCCTCCCCAGCGCCAGATAATCACTTCTCTAGATCTGCAACACTCCTACTAATGCCGTTAGTCTTCTTGCAAACGGACACGCTGTTGACTCTAGCCAGCTTCTCATCCACTGTGTCCCCAGGTCCTTGTCTGCAGAACTGCTTCTCAGCCAGTCGGGCCCCAGCCTGTAGCCGTGCTTGGGATTCTTCCCTCCCAAGGGCAGGACTCGGCACTTGTCCTTGTTGAACCTCCGATTTCTTTTGGCCCGATCTCCAATTTGTCCAGGTCACTCTGGCCCAGTAGGTAGCCCTGGAAGGGGGGAAACTGACCACAGGCTGGGTGGGGTTGCTTTGCCCAAGGCCTGTCCCCTGGAGTTTGCTACTGGGCAGCGGGCATGGGCCGCGGGTGAAGGCCTAGCTGGGGAAGGCCACTGAAGCCCCGCCCCTTCTACTCAAAGCCACACCCTTTCCCTGAGACCACACCCCTTCACAAGCTTTCTCCCCATTCCCAAGCTAAGCCCCGCCCAACCTTGGGGCTACCAACTTTTCCTAGCCCCAACGCCTCCCTGGCGGCCAGGGCATGTAGGCAGTTTTGGGAAGGCGGTGCCTTCCCTTGCCTCCAGTACCGCCCGCCCATGACCTCGAGCAGTCAAGTCCAGCTCCCCATGGTGGGGGGGCACCAAGGAAATCTAGCCCAGCCCTGGCAGGTGTCTGCACAGATTAAGCCCCCGGCTTCTTGGCTGACCGTCAGCGGGCCCAGAACAACCTCTCGCCGTCGGCTTTGGAACAGCCCTTCCCGTACTTGAAGACGGCAATCGTCCCCCCCCCCCTC
>JANRFK010004440.1:2050487-2062136 GCA_030068395.1 Apalone spinifera | reverse complement strand
GGGGTGGGGAGGCTGGAGGCACGAAGATCCCGGGATGCTAGAGACAAGGGGGGGTGGGGCGCGCTCTTCTCCGCCCCACAGCGGGGCTCCAGCTCCATGCCCCAGCAGGTCTCTCTCTCCAGCAGGGGTGGGTCCTATAAGAGATGTTGTCTCGCTTGCTCGGGGGGCAGGTTGCTGAGCACTGGAGGGGGCTGAGGATTGAACCCTGAAAACCGCATGGGGCTGCCCCACATTTCACCTGGCACTAGCTGGCTTTCTGGGCTTGTGCCAGGCTCTGGACCATGCCCCGGGCTGATCTGAGCCATGCCCAGCGCCGTGGGGAGGGGGGATCACTGGCATGGGGGGACCAGTGCCCGCTGGAGGTGGGGATGGGTCTGCAGGGCAGGGAAGGTGGAAGGAGAAGAGCTGGGCAGGTGTGAGGTATGACCAAGGGGGAGCATTTCACTGTCGTCCCGTGGCTCTCCACCCTGTCTCGGCCGCGGAGGACAGAGTGAGGGTGCTGGCAATTAACTCCTTCCCTGCTCCCGTGAGGTGTACTCTGTGCGCCTGCCTGCTTAGCCCCGCACAGCCCTGGCGCTGCACCGGCGCGCGCGTGTGTGTGTGTGTAGACTCCCTCGCCGCGCCCCGCTGGAGTTGGACATGTGGGCCGGCCCCTCGCAGGGCTGCCGGGAATGGGAATGAAGCGAGTTGGGGGAACATCATGCTCTCCTGTAGCAGCAGCGGGCAGGGCCCCTACCTGTCCCCAGGCACCGCCCGGCAGGTTTTGCTTGGCCCCAGACTGCCCGGGGGTCTATCTCAGGCGAAACTGGCAGGCAGAGGCCAACTGTGATGGCAGCTGTTTGCGGGCCGCCCCGGTGCCCTGCCAGACCTCTTCTCTCCAGGAACGGTACCGTGGCCGCTCCGCAGCCGGCTGGGTGGCTTCACCCTCTTACACCCGCCAGCCTGGAACATGATCAAAGTGAGCCAGGCTGTGTCTCCACATGGGGACAGAACCCATCTGCCCGGGTGCAGCCAGCACCCCCTTGTGGCCAGTGTCTGACACTGCAGCCGAAGCAGCCAGATGCCTCCCGAAGGTGCTACTCCCAGGACCGTCAGGTGCCCCCTGCCCTTGGTGGGTATGCCTGAAAAGGGCCCGCAGGGCTGCCGCCATGTCCTCCGCCTGCGTTCCCCTTGATCTGCATCCCTGGGAGACTAGGCTCAGAAACCGCCGGGGCCGGCTCCCTCTGGCCAGCGGAGACGCTTCCTCCTTGGGCTGGGGCCGGAAATGCCTCAGGCAGCCTCGCCGTGGAGTTTTGCCAGCCTGCCTTGTCCGGCTCCTTGCCCCGTCAGGCAGCGGGGCGCGTGTGGGGTCGGAGTCCCAGCTGGAGGGCCAGGCAGGCTTAGATTTTTCCCCTTTGGTTCTCCAGGCCTGCTCCTCGTAAATCCAGCTCCTCTGGATTCTGGGAGCAGGCCCCGGGCGGTGGTTTGGGGGCATTTGAGGGTACGTGGTACCCCCAAAGGGGTGTCATAGAATCCTAGAACACTAGAACTGGCAGGGACCTCGAGAGGCACTGAGTCCAGTCCCCTGCCCTCATGGCAGGACCAAGCACCGTCTAGCCCATCCCTGACCGGTGTGTGTCCAACCTGCTCTTCAATCTCTCCAGGGATGGAGATTCCGCACCCCCCCTCCAGCAGTTTATTCCAGTGTTTAACCACCCTGCCAGCGTCCTCTATTCCCACCTCAGCTCCAAGCTCGGAGGGGGACTCTGGTTGGGCCTGCCGCTCCCACATCATTAGATGGGATATTTCGGAAGAGTTTGTGGCCGGCCAACATAGACTCTCCCCCCCTGCTCCCATCCCCGGTCCTCAGGCTGGGAACGGGGAAAGTCCAGCTGGGAGAGTGGTGGAAACATGCCACCGAACAGCTGGCTGAAGTCGAGAGCTCGCCAGGGTTTGCTGCCCACTGCCCCGGACACGGATGTGGCGGCTCTGACCCAAGCCGCTGTGGATCTTGCGGCGAACAGTGACCCTACTCCCTAGATCTGAACCAGCTGCCTTGGCCTCTGGCTCGGGGGGGAACATCAGGCTGTCCCCTGAGGTGGCCGCATGCAGAGATGGGCACTCCAGGCAGGCGGTGCCCTGAAAACCATGAATGGCTCAGTTTGGGGGAGGTGGGGCGGGCAGGATGTGGGGCTGCCCTGCACTGCCCCTCTGAATCCCAGTGGTCATGAAGTGCACCATGCTGGGAAGGCCCCCTCACGCCAGATACTAGGCCCTGCACAGGTAGTCTGCTTGGGGACGAGGCTGTGGGGCTCCAGAGTGTTTGAGTCAGTTTGAAAAATGTGGCCGATTGCTCTTAACTCACTTGGGCACTCTTGAAAAGGATACTCATTTCTTAGGCATAGGAGTGTCGTCTTTTTCTCTGCAACTTAACTCAATAATATCCTGCAGTTATGAGTTCCACAAGTTAACAGGGTTACCATTTAAAAAAAAAATCTTCAGTCCCCTTCAAATGCGCTACTTTTGAAATGTATCTAGTTACTAATTAGCATGATCTTGTGGTAGCTCCCGGGACCCCGCTGTTGGATTGCCCTGCCCAGGAGAACTTGGAGTTTAAAAGACAAGCCCTGTGGCAATGGAGGGGGGCCATAGCAGGAGGATGTAAGCAATTCTTAGCCATTCAGAAGTAGCGAACTCCACTCCCTGCCTGCCAAATATTGATCAGCTGGCAGCTTTCTGTGTGTATCAAGGCAGGAGGGTATTTGAGGGAGCAGTTCAGGAGGATAGCTTGGTGGCTTCAAGGCTTTTTGCCTGGGAGCTTTTCCCACGCAGATGGGTAGATGGGAGAGCAGGCTGGCCGGCTCGCTGTGTGCTGCCTCTCCGTCACTCTTTTATGAGGAGCGTGGCGCGGGAAATCTGCCAGGCCGACCGTGAGAATCGCCTGCCTCAAACCCAAACTCCGAGGCGAGCGGTTTAAAAATAGACGCTCAGGGAAAGGAAGCTGGGAGGGCCGGAGGTGAGCGGGAGGCTGCGGCGGAGGTGAGGGAGTGAATCAAACCGCCCCTTTGGTGTGGACAGCGTGACCCGTTGTGGTGTGTCCGGCACTGGCTGGTACAACCACAGTGCATCTTTTGTGGGGCGTCCTGCCCAGACCTCCCTGCTGCTCAGCATGGGGAAGGGCACCCAAGGGGCCCCGCCACCCCCGTTCACCTCTCTGCTTGGGGGTGTTCCTGGCTTTGCGTAGAAGGGACAGGCAGGAGGTGGTGAGCATCCCTGGTGGACTTGCTGGAGTCAGGGGAGTTACCCCAGGGCAGGAGCTGGCCCGTGGGATGGAGCAGGTACCACCTCCCTGCCCCACCCCCAGCGGCTAACCCAGCAGCTCAGCTGGGAGCCCACCACATCCTTCCTTCGCTTTCATGTGTCTTCCGGCCTCCCTGCGGCAGGGAGTTCCCACCGTATCTCCTCCTGCCCACAGGAAGCCGTTTCATTGTACACAGGTGGGAGGGAGGGGGCTGTGGACACGCTGGCCTTGTGCTGCCTGGCTTCCAGGTCTCAGCTGCTCTCTCTTGGCTACACCCCCGAGCTTTGATAGGACTGTGCTGATAGTGGGAATGCGGTTCGGGGGGGGAGGAGGCTGCGAGGTAGGACCCCGCCCTTCTCTCTGGAGTGGGGCTCAGGGGACTCATGCAGGGAGGGACAGGCATGGGCGGGTAGGAGACGTTGCCTTCCCAAAACAGCCTACACGTCCTGACCTCAGGGGAAGGTCGGGGCCACAACATGGCAGCTTCGGCCCTCCAGGTGGCCAGGAAGGATTGGGCTGGGGATGGGCGGGGCCTGTTTTCAGGGGCGGGGCCTCAGGTGGAAGGGGCAGGGGTGGGGCTTGCCTTCCCCAGCCACGTCTTCATCCAGCGCCCATGTAGACAGGCATGAACCTCCAACTGTGGGGCTCCGGCCGTAGAGCCAAGCCCGTGGCCGGCCGACGGAGCTCGGCTCCTCTGGCTGGGGGCGCCCGGGCTGCCTGTCTCAGCCTCCCGCCAGGTGCTTCGGCTCTTCTGCGTCTCGTGCCACGGGCGGCTTCAAGGCCAACAAGCCAGGCCACCCAGCACCTGCCCATGCTCCTGGGGCCGGTTCTGACGGCCGAAGGGGGATTCCAGGCTGGCGCTGTCGAGACTCACGCCCTGAGCCGGCGGCCGCCATTGCTGATAAATGCTCCCGGGGATGAAGCTGGCCCCCGGGGACGGGACAGAGCGTGAATCCGGCCGCCATCAGCACCGGGCACGGCTGCCCACCTGGATGCATCCCCTAACGGAAGGGCAAAACCTGGACTGGCTTCCTGTGGCTGCTGGGAAGGGAAGGTGGCTGCTGGCCCTTCCCACCAGCCTGTGGTGGTTAGCGCAGCGATGCAGCCCCTTGATTTATGTGCACGACGTGCTGCGGGACATGAGCTGGAAACAGACCTGCAGAAAACAAATTGTCCTTGATTTGATGCCTCTCCAAGACCTGGACCCTGCTGCTTGGCAGAGCCCCGAGCCAGGCAGCCACCAGAGCCTGGCGGGAGGAAGGATGCTGCGGAAATGTGCGTGGGACCCTGCAAGAGGGTCGCGTTGTCAAATCCCAGGGCTGTGTGTCTGTGTTTTGTAATCGCAAACAGCAGTGTGGCTAGGAAGGGAGCAGCTCCCCCTGGGCATACCCACGCCCTGGCCTGGGGGAGAACCCTCTGTCCTGGCTCTGAAAGAGGTGGAGACTCCCGGGCAAGGTGCCATGACCCAGCCCCTGTCCAAAGGGATCACTGGATCTTCCCGGTGGGTTTGTTGCGGCTCTAGCACCACCGACCCGCCCCCACCAGCCTGCCGGGAAATCTGGGAGCAGGCTTGGAGCCCTGCAGCGGTTGGTGGTCTAGGCGTCTTTTCCCTTTCCTCCCTGCAGGGAGTTGTGGGTTGTAGAGCAGGCCGGCTGTTGCTGTGCGTACGCTGTTGGCTCGTGCCTGCTTGTCCCCTGGCTGATTGAATAACCCGTTGTAGCCTTGTGCTCACTGGTGACCCCTGCTGGAGAGCTGCGGACCTGCTCTGTCCTGCACTCCGTGGCTAAGCAGCCCCTCCATTCCCAGGCTATGGTGTGGGCCATGTTGCCAGCTGCCGATGGCTGCAGCGACCCCTGCTGGCAAAGGAAGGCAGTGCGTTGCCTCTCCTTGGATGAACTTGGCTGGTCCACCCCTTGGGCCCACCTGGGACTAAAACTGATGTGGCAGGATTTATTTCCCTCTGCTACGCAAGCCGCTCATGTCAGTGACATGGGGACGGAGAGCCTGGTTAGTCCCTACAACCCTGCCACCACCTGGAAAGGGTTGTCCCTCGGGACAGCTGATCACCGGCAGGACCAGCCCCACCAGCATTAATCGCCACTGCTGAGCTGTGATTTTTAGTAGCACTAATTAATGGAGGCTCCCTTTGAGACGCGGGCCAATTTCATTCCTGTTACGGGGGGGAGCTGCCAGGCAAAGGGGAGCTGGCTTGGATGGCACAGCGAGTCTGACAGAGACAGGAAGAGAACCCAGGAATCCCGCATCCCAGCACCTGGCTGGGTGTATTTTCTGTAGCTAAAGGCAACGCGGATCAGGGCTTCTCTCCTGCGATTCGGGGGAGCCGCATCACGCGGATGGCTGGCAAGAGGGGGATGTAGTCTCCCGGGGCTAGCTGGGAGTTTCCTGCTAGCAGGCCGTGATTGGCTGGAACAGGGAGCCAGAGTAGCCTTTGTGAAGCACTGGGCCGGTTGTGAAACAATCGGAGGTGCCAAAGCTCGCTGGAGCCAGATGCTGGCTGGCTGGAGGCAGGGAAGGAAACCGCCCCGGTCCTTGGTGATATGGAGAAGTTAGTGCTCCCTGGGGCGTGGGCTGCAGTGTCACCGTCACCGCCTTTTCAAGGAGCCCCAGATGCGCAGAGCATGTTCAGGGACTAACTGCTAAGCCTCATCCCCTACTTCCTCCAAAAAAGCGGGTGGAAAGGCCGGGAGGCTGCTGCCTCCAACGGCAGATGGCTGAGGATCTTGGAGCGGATTTGGGCTCCACGCTGAAATGAACAGGGGCAGAGCCAGACCGCCAAATCCTTCAGGCAGCTTTGCAAATTTCAGCCTGTGCCACCGGCCTTTATCTCCAGAGGCGGCATGGAGGCCCCAGGAATGCTGCGCCTCTTGCCCCTCGCTTGCTGTCTAATCCCGGGTCTGAGACGGTGGAGGAGTCAGGAAGGTTTGAGATCTAGCCCAGGGCTGGTTACTGGCAAACCAACCCCCTGGTGCGAGCCATTCCTCCTCCCACCCTTGATCTGCTTTAGGGGCCCTTGTGGTTTTTCCAGTAACGTGGTGCAGTGCCTCAGTTTCCCCACCAGGAGATGGGGGTTAAAAATGCTTCCCCTGCCGGTGTGAGCATAGCTTAGTCAAGGGCTGGAAAGCTCTTGGAGCCAGCTCTTCCGCTGGAGCAAACGAAGGGCCAAGTGGAGATTTACACCATCTACATGGTGACGCTGCTCTTGTTCCAAGCCGAGCACCCCCACGACTGGCAATAATTCTGCCAAGCCCTGAGGCCCAGTCCTGTGGTTCCTGCTTTGTCCCCGCATGGGTGAAGCCCCCATCTGTCCATGGGAGTTATCCTGGAGCATGGCCTGCAGGCCTGGGCATGGAGTTGTGTGCCGGTGACGTTGGGCAGTTCCAAGTGGAAGGCACCGGGGTGGTGCAAACGCTGTGCACAGGCATTACTGTACAGGGCTGACTATCTTAGGGATCCCTGTTCTCTGCTTGTCTCTGCCCTGACTGGCCCAGTGCTCTGCTGGCATGAGACCTGGCTAGTGGCAAGCAGTGGGCAGACGGCCCCTGCGTCCCAGTGCCTTCGCACTGCTATAGGGTCATGTTCCTCGAAGGATCTCAAAACGAGCAGCGTCAGTGCCATTACCTTCCTTTTACAGTTGGGGAAACTGAGGCACGGGGTGTCATGACCTGCCCAAGGCCTGGATTTAAACTCGGGTCTCTTGTCTCCCAGTTCCGCGTTGTGATTGCATCTCGTATTACCACGGATGTAGCTGGCCTGTTTGGTTTTATTTTGCTTAGTGACTTAATTGGTCTGTCTGCCTTTGAGATCCTCCAGTGGAAGGCACAAGAGACCAGCCAGGAATTAATCTCTTCCCCTCTCCCTCTCCAGCCTCCATTCATGTGCAGGCCTGCTCTGAAAAAGGGATAGAAAATAAGACAAGAATATCTTACTGCCCCTGTATGAAACTATGGTATGTCCACATGTTGAATACTGCGGACAGATGTGGTCTCCTCGCCTCAAAGATATTTTGGCATTAGAAAAGGTTCAGAAGAGAGCAACTAAAATGATTAGGGATTTGGAACGGGTCCCATATGAGGAGAGGTTAAAGCGACTGGGACTTTTCAGCTTAGAAAAGAGGAGACTGAGGGCGGATATGATAGAGGTCTATAAAATCATGAGTGGTGTGGAGAGGGTGAATAAAGAAAAGTGATTTACTTGTTCCCATAAAATAAGAACTAGAGGACCCCAAATGAAATTAATGGGTAGGAGGTTTAAAACGAATAAAAGAAAGTTCTTCTTCACATGGCGCACAGTCAACCTGTGGAACTCCTTGCCAGAGGAGGCTGTGAAGGCTAGGACTATAACAGAGTTTTAAAAAGAGCTAGATAAATTCATGGAGGTTAGGTCCATAAAAGGCTATTAGCCAGGGGGTAAGGAATGGTACCCCGGCCTCTATTTGTCAAAGGGTGGAGAAGGATGGTAGGCGACAAATTGCTTGATCATTGTCTTCGGTCCACCCCCTCTGGGGCACCTGGTGCTGCCCACTGTCGGCAGACAGGATACTGGGCTAGATGAACCTTTGGTCTGACCCGGTACGGCCGTTCTTATGTTCTTATTATCTTGGGTGGCCCTGCGACTCCAGCACCCATGTTCGGTTTAAAAGCTGCGAGCTGCCTTTATTTCCCCCAGCCCTTGGCTCTGCCCTTCGCCCTAGGACAGTGTGATCTGAAAGTCAAGCTGGGCTCATTTCTTCTCCGATTCCTGGGACGCGGCAGAAGCTCTTCTGGGAGAGCCCTCCTCGTGGGTGGGTTTTGCGCAGCTGGCGCTGCTGTGAGTTGAGTCCCTAACCCTCTTGTTTGTGCACAAGCCGGAGGAGACTCCTGTTGTGGATCCTGGCTGCTCTGTCTCCACTCCAGGAGCCTGGCTGCAGGAGCCGGTTTTCACTTGAGTCCTTCCAGGGTAGCGCCCGGCGGAGGGCCAAGTGACGAGAGGACGGTTTTCTCCTCCCTTCTGCTTTGTCGCCCTCCCCTCGCCCTCCCCCCAGCAGAAGCCAGGGAAGAGGTGGGGGGAGCAGGGAACGAGGAGGGGGGAGCAGTGCTCTGGGGGGGGGAGAGTGTTGGGGTGATCTGCCACTGCTGCAGTGGGGACCCCAGAACCACATGGTCTGTTGATGCTCCCCACAGCTGCATTTGGGGGTATCTTTGGCTGAGAGATAAGCAAGACCGGAGAGCCAGGGAGGGAGACGTGCAGGGTCCAAACCTCTGCCCCGCTTCCCCGCTGTTCCCCCTCCGGCCCGCCAGCTGCAGCCTGCTCTGTGTTAGACAAAACAGTGGCTGGCTCGGGCAAGCAGGGCTCCCGTCCCTGCGCCAAAGACCAGGCAGACAAAACACGGAGCAGGGGGGCTGGCCGGGAGAGGGGGAGGCAAGGTGGACACCACACTGGGAGGCCAGCTGGAGGGAGAAGCTGTTTGCGTTGGCGCCCGCTGTGGGATCTCTCTGTGGGCCGAGCGGGAAGGGCTCCTGGCCCAGAGTCCGGGCTCTCCCCGGTGTGGTGAGCGGGGCAGTAAAGGGCCATGGTGAGGAACTGACGGTGTCTCTGTCCCAGCCGGGTCTGAACGGCCGTGCCAAGGAAAGGGGCAGAAATTCCTTCTGCAGCTGGTGTGGTACCACAGCTCCTCCCAGCCCCATAGGTGCATTTCTTACCCCATAACTGCCCCGCGTACAAGCCCTGCCCAGCCTTGCCCGGAATGGGGTCTGTGCGCGCTGGATCTTCCTGTCTCGGCTCCTGCCCCACGGGCTCCGCTAGAGCTTGGGTGAGATTGCTGTGATGGGGAGGGGCCAATCTCCCGGCTCCGCACCTTTCTGGGCAGGACCTGATCCGTGGGGCACGGCCGATGTGCGTGCACCAGGGTGGCTCCTTCCTTTACCCCAGGAGATGCTCCGGAGGGTTTCTGCGGACACAAAAGGTCCCAGCCTGCGGAGGAATTTGCCGGGGGGAAGGTTTTTGGAAACAATAAAGGAGCGAGGGGCCTCGCCGACGTTATTCGGAGATGGGAAACAACATTGCTGTTCAATCCTAGAAAACCCCCCCGATCCCTTCCGTGGGGTGGGAGGAACTGTACGATCTCGGAGTGGGGGAGGGCTCTCCAGGGCAGCCAGGTACAATGGGGAGAGCTGAGGTCTTGGGGCATCTTGAGCACTGCCTGGCAGTGGTGAGCCAGTGGCTGTACATGGAAGGCCCGGGTTTGCCTCGGTTGAACGCGGTGGAGGTTTTGCTGTGACTCCGGGGCTGGGTGTTCCCTGCGGGAGCGGCTCCCTAGCGGAGTGTGTGTAAGAGTGCACATGCAGCCGGTGGCGCTGCCCATTGGGCATCACTGTTACGGCTCCCCGCCCGTCTCTGGCTTGCCTCCTGTTGATTTTCGCAGCCGAGTCCCTGCCCTGGGAATCTCCCGTCCTGCCCGGAGCCGTGCCAGCCTCGGGCGCTTGAAGACCTGGCAGCGGCAGCAAGGAGGGAAATCCTGCCGGGCTGAGGAAACTGCAGGGCTGTAGCTGGGCCCGCTGCAGTGGGCGGAAAAGCTGGGGGAATTAAGCGCTGCTCGGAGACTCAGCCGGACGGAATCGGAGAAGAAATGGTCACCACACGCCCCTCACAGGCCTGCCCCTGCCAGCAGGTGGCGCTGTGCCAGAGGCAGCAAAGAGCCCTGCTCAGGTGGGGGAGGTTAGCCAGGCTCCTGGGCTGGGCTGTTGAGCTGGTGGAGCTGTGCCCGGGGGTGCTGGGCGGTTTGCATTCCCTGCCGGGCGCTACCCGCCGGGAGCACCGCGCCTCTCCTTAGAGTGGG
Organism: Apalone spinifera; assembly: GCA_030068395.1. NCBI lineage: Eukaryota > Metazoa > Chordata > Testudines > Trionychidae > Apalone > Apalone spinifera. The sequence goes on along the minus strand of JANRFK010004440.1, from coordinate 2,052,021 downwards.
CTGCAGAGCAAAGCCGTCTCCACGAGAGAGCGCAGGGTGTGTGTCTCCTCCCAGACCATGCGGCGTTTGCTTAGCCCCAACGCATGGCGAAGACAGGCCACGGGCCCTGGCTCCTTCCTACCTCCGCAAGGGAAACGCCCCGGCTGGGCCTGGGGCAAGTAGATCTGGCAGCCGTTGGCTAAGGAGCGGGTATCGAGGTTGGGTAGGGAAGCGTGTAGCTGGGGGGTGACCCAGCCCCTCATTCTCCCTGACCGCGCATGGCGTACTCCAGCCCAGAGCGGGGTGGCCACCGGAGGAGCGTTCGGCACCCGCTCGGCCCAGTGCCAGGGGCTGGGCGGGGGAAGAGCAGCCCCGAATCGGGGCCGAGGTGGGAACAAGGCAGTGGCACCGAGAGCCGGGGAGGGGAGAGAGCCAACCGTTTCCTTCCTGCTGGCTGAAGATCTAGTGGTGGGGTATTGAGTGAGGGGTTCCCTGATCCCCCAGCTCATCTGTCTCCCAAACTCCAGACCCGGAGAGGCTGCAGTGTTAGCAGGATCTGCCCGCCACTAGCTCCAAGCCAGAGCCAAGACTCCCCTGGCTCCGGTCCACTCCGCTCTGGGCTGGCGGTCTGAGCACACCCTGGAAGAAACGTGCCAACAGCCTGTCCCTCCGCCCCTTTCCTGTAGGCATGTCCTGACCTCCGTGGGCAGGGCTCCGTCTGCCTTATGGGGCCGCTGTGCTAAGACCCCCACTTGGCTCCTCTGGGCTCCCCATGATCCTCAAAGCTCCGTGGGGGAGGAGCCTGGGGCTGTGGAGCAAGAGCAGTGTTGGTGTTTTGGGTTGGGAGTCCCTACAACCAGCCCGGCGGGGAAGGGTGACGTGCACAGGGCCGTCTCAGCGGGTTTCCCTTCCCGGCACTGGGCCTGTGGAGAGCCAGGGCCAGGGCCTGTTAGTGATGCAGGATTTGGGGCTATCTTTTGTAGTCGCTTGGCTGATTGCATTTGCGTTCGGCTGTGCCCTGTGGTGCGTGTGCCTGTCTGCCAGCTGTCAGCCTTAGTTCTCTGCCTGTGGGTCGCCGTTTGTGTTCTCTGTTTTGTGCGCAGACCGGTTCTGTGGCTTGGTGCGTGTCCATATGTACTTGTGTGGTGGTGTGGCTGAGCGTGTGTGCGCGCGTGTTTTGCAGGAGGGGGCTGTGTGGTGGTAAGCGGGGCTATGTGTGGCCATGCAAGTGGGGCCATATTGGCGTTGTACGTTGGCGGGGGGCGTGTGTGTGTGTGTGTGTGTGTGTGTGTTTTCCTGGAGGCTTGTCCAATTTGCAAGCCCCAACCAGGCCTCCCCTGGCTCCGCTGCCCTGGAGGGAAGCACATCAGGTTCCTGAAGCTAGGGCATCCATGTGCCATTCTGGCCCCAGAGGCTGCTGGGAGCCTTCTCCAACAGAATCAAAGGTGGTTACAGCCAGATCTCGCCAGGCCTGGCACGAGGAGAGCCAGTCAGCCCCCGGCTGCTCTGCAAAATTGACACCCCCGTCAATTGGGACATGGTGGTGGGGCCGGGG
>JANRFK010004440.1:1966469-1998237 GCA_030068395.1 Apalone spinifera | reverse complement strand
GCCAGAAGCCGGGGGTGGGGGGCTGACTTGGAGCCACAGCAGCCACGAGCTGACCCCGCCGCAAGGCTGGGTCGGGTGCGGGGTCCCCTGGCCCCTGGCCAGGAGCAGCATTGACCTGGCGTCTTCCCTTCCGCCGCCTCTGCAGATTGACGACCAGAGAAGAACCCACAACTACGACGAGTTCATCTGCACCTTCATCTCCATGCTGGCTCAGGAAGGTGAGGCTGGCCGTGCGTGGGGGGACCCTACAGTGGGCAGGGTGGCGGGGGTGCGAACCCCTTTGGGCCCGAGGGGGTCGGGTGTCCCCGGGAGGTGGCTGAGCGGAGCAGGGGCTTGTTCTGAGCCCATCCCCGGCGTCTCCGCCCTGCAGGCATGCTGGCCAGCCTCGTGGAGCAGAACATCTCGGTGCGCAGGCGGCAAGGCGTCAGCATCGGGCGTCTGCACAAGCAGAGGAAGCCGGACCGCCGGAAACGCTCCCGGCCCTACAAAGCCAAGCGCCAGTAGCCAGGAGGGGAGCAGAGATCCCAGCACTCCGCGGGCTCCGGCGCCTTGGCCCAGGGAGACGGACCCAACGGGAACGCCGGGGCTGGCTCGCCCCGTACTGGAATAGAGCCGGCGGGATTGGGTTGGCACCCTGGGCCCGGTGGAGGCAGCGATGGGCTCGCCCACCAGCAGGGAAGGGGCAGGCTCCTGTCCATGCTAGAGTCCCTTGGGTCTCCTGGGCCTGGCGCCGCGTCTAGAGCTGCCCGGCGCCTGACCCATGTTGCTGCTGTCCCCTCGGCCCCATGGCTCTCGGGTGCGAGTGTCGGGGCAGGGTTCCGGGCTCAGCCGGGGACGTCCCCCCCAGCAGTGACTGCAGAAGGGGGTTCTCTCTAAGCCCGGCGGGGGCTTGCCAGCGCGTCTGGAAGGGAGCGCAGCAGGTTCAATGCTGCCCCTCGCCCTGGCGTTTCCGGGGCAGCTGCATGTGGAAGCCGCTTGGCCTCAGGGCATAACTGAATTTACCAGCCTGTCCATTTGCCCCGAGCGTGCCGGTGCGCTGAAACCAGGGCTGGGCTCTTGCTGCGTGGGCCGGAACGGGCTGTAACTAGCAGCCCTCTAGGAAAGAATAAAGCTGTCCCCGTCCAGGGCCGCTTAACGGTCCGGAGGACGGTGTGCCTAGAAACAGTCTTCTAGCTCCTGAGCTGGGGTTGCTGCCTGCTGGGGAGCGGAGTGGGAAGAGAAGGGAGCAGGCCGAGGTTGGTAAAACAGCTGTTTATTTACAGGGCCTACACTCCAGGGGAGGGGGCAGCCAGAGCTGGAGTTATTACTGGCCAGCTGGAGCCCGAGTTGCCTGCCCCAACCAAGCCCCCCAGCGTGGTGGCCTAGAAGTCTAGAGCACAGATCAGGGCCACGCCCCGCTTGATCCAGTGGCGCTGGGCCTTTCTGCTGGGGATCTCCACGGCGATCACGTAGTTGGTGGAATGGCCGGTTGTGGACAGGGTCCCTGCAAGGGAAAGGGGCAAAGCTGTAGGTGAGCGCCACTCTGGGGCTGGTCACTTTCCAACCCTCCCCCCGCATCTGCTGCTCTGGCGCTGAAGCTACTGCAGGCGCGGCCTGGCCTTGTGCTGCCCTGCTCCCGCTGGGCCTCGCGTCCGGCCCTAGAACCGTCCTGCAGCAGCGCTGGGCCCAGGCGCCGGTCTTGCTGGGGAAAGCAGCTTAAACCAGCCCCCAGTGCCCCAGCAGAGGCACCATACGCGCGGGGCTGACGTGGGAAGGTTCTGGCTAAGAAAATCCTCCCGCTTGTTCTCTCGGCCGCAGGCCACGGGGTGGGCCTGCATCTCCTGGCGCCTGGTTCCTACAGCCACGCCATGTGGCCGTTACTCCACAGCCAGGCACCCTGGCGGCTCCGTGCACCAGAGCCTGGGCCCAGCTGCGACCAGGGCTGATGCTCACAGCCGAGCTGCACTGTGGAGTCAGCAGGGCAGGGGTATGCTGGGGGGCACTAGTCAACACCTGGCCGCAGCTGCTGAGCTCCCTGGGTGTAGTGCAGGCCCCCCGCCCCCCCCGGGGCAGCCTCTGGCCCCTACCTGCTCGTGTGAGTGTCTTGTAGATAGGGCAGAGATAGAAGCCCGAGGCTGGAGACTTGCGGTCGGGAACAGGCAAGAGCCAGAGCACCGCCATCTCGGTGTAGAGCTCCTTGGGGCGCGACTCCACCAGCTGGAAGGCTACGGGGTCCCAGCGTGCCCCTTCCACAAACAAGCCGTGGATGTAGCAGCCCTCAGCCGGCCGCTGGGTCAGCTCGCTCGCCGCCTCCCTCATCACCTACCGGCCCGAGCGAGAGCAGAATGGCCCCAGTGGCTCTGCTGAGCAGCACCGTGCCCGCCCCCTGCCGGAGCTCCTGGGCCGGCCGCCCAGGGGCTGCTCTGACGGCCCAGCGGGAGCTGGGTGGGTTTTCAGGCAGGGGTGTTGCTGCAGTACCTGGAAGCTGGGGCAGGCAGCAGCTCTTAGCCCAGCCCTGCGGGCATGGGGGGTGTAAAGGCCCCTGGGGGATCCTGCTGGCAGCAGACAATGACTATAGGGCCTGTCAGGCTTTGGGGCCTGGCGCAGGCATTTTGTAGATGTTTGGCCCTGGGGCGTCTCCAACAAGGCCGGGGGAGGGACAAGACTCTGTCCCCCAGCAGCCTGTCACTTGCACGCAGTGGTTGCTGCGTGGCAGGCACGGGGCGGGCGCCGGGCCAGTGAGGGGGGGCCAAGGCCGGCCTGCAGCCGGGGTCACTGACCTTGAAGTCGAAGGTGATGGTGTCGATGGAGATGACGGATTTGCGGGCGAAGTTCTGCAGCGTGCCCGTCAGGAAGGCCTGGGGGAAGAAGAAGCCGCTGATCCAGAACACGGGGGGGATTCCCTTGGCGATCCAGCGCTGCAGGAAGTCGATGCGCTGCAGCAGGTCGTTCACCCAGGAGGCCAAGGGCTTCAGGGAGGGGTAGGCCTGGGGGGGATGACACATGGGCGTCAGGGAGGGGTATGCTGGGGGGACACAAGTGCGACAGGGAGGGCTGCACCGGGGGGAGAGGACAAGGCATTGGGCATGCCAGAGGGGGAGGGGGAAGGCCTCAAGGTGGGGTACACCCAGGGGGAACACACATGAGCCTGACGTGTGCTGCCTTGAAGCCCCCGCCGTATGCTGCAGCAAGCCACCCCGGTGGCAGTGCATAGGGCGCCCTCCAGCATGGGCTCATGGGCAAACTGGGACAGGTCCTGTGTTCCCGTGCTAGGCTGTGGGTTCATGAGTCAGGTGCCTCTCGGTGGGGACGGGGCTGCTTTGGGAGGCAGAGCGTGGGCCTGGCTCCAGGCTGGGCAGTCACCCCCCCATGCCCCCGTCTGCTGCCTGGGGAGTGCCCTTTGGTGCAGAGATTTACACGTTTGCCTCAGCGAGTGCCCGCCCAGCAGACTGCAGGGACCCCGCAGCCGCGGCCTCACAAATCCCTGTCCTGGGACTCCCCCCCGGCGGACAACCAGGCCTTGTGCACTGGCAGGCAGGGACCCCGGCCTGCGCCGGGGAGCCGGCTGCTTTGCCGGCCAGAGCAGCGTGTTCACAGGGGACTCAGCTGCCATTGCCCCAGGGGGCTGTCCGGCTCGCAAAGGGGGCGGGGCCCGGGTGGGCCAGAGTCCACTGGGGAGGAGCTTTTCTGCTGCTGCCTTTCAGCCTGTACCAATCAGAACCCGTCCAACGGCCCCTGCCGTTACATCCTGAGCTGCTGCCCCAAGGCGGGCGGCGGGCGGAAGCGGCCCAGCCGATGCTCTGGCGGGCCGAGCGGGCAGGCGGCCGCGTACCTTGGTGTTCCAGAGCTCGGGAACAATGTTGTTGAACAAGCTGTTGGCCATGAGCTCCAGCTGGGAGGACATCACCACCAGGCCCTTGAGCGCTTTCAGCAAATCCTGCAGAGTCTGGGCAATGACTTGCAGCAGCCGGTTGTACCTGAGCAGCAAAGACAAGAGGGGCTGGGCAGGGAACAGCCGCCCAAGGCCCTGGTGTACGAACGCTGGCCGAGGGCGCCCCGCCCTGTGTAAACACAAGCCCCTCTGCCCGCCCGTAGCCCTCCTGCGGCCCCAGCCCCTCTGGAAATGTCTCTCAACTCTGACGCTGCCGGCCTGCCCAGCCGCACGGGAACCCGCAGTGAGTCTCACCCACCCATGGAACCTCCTGTCTGCGCCGCTCGCTTATGTCCTGGGACCTGCCAAGTGCAGGGTGAACGGCTCTGAAGCGCCTGGAGTCCCTGTACTGAGAAGACGCTCACCCCCTGCGGGATAGGTGGGCTGTTAAGGCTCTGGCCCTACCTGAACCGAATCAACACAGGAATGGCCAGGCCCATTACGTGGTGCGAGAGGCCCAGCTGGAAAGGGGCCGAGTTACTGCTGTTGGCCCCCTGCACGTCCAGGTCCCTTCCCAGCAGGGGCAGACGCTCCCCTAGAGGTTTGGGGGGGGGGGATGAGCCTGCAGGCAGGAAGCCAGGCTGCGAGGAAGAGCTCTACCTGATCACCTCCTGCGCCAGCACCGTGTTCATGGACTCCTCGTACAGCACCGGGTATTTCAGCATCACCTCCTGCAGGTTAATGGGCTCAGGGACCTTCGTCAGGATGTCCTTCGACGTCTCCTCTACCAGCTGGAAAGCAGAGGGTGCACGGCCTGAGAAGCTGCTTGGGAGGGGCGCCTGAGTGGGGAGGCAGCTGCCTTCTTACTTGGGCAGCACCAGGGAGGGGCCGGAGCCAGGCGCCTTTGCAGCCCTAGAGCCCACAGGGTTAGCTGTCACTGCTGCGGGCTGCTCCCTGAGGGGAAGCCTTGAATTGCACAGGAAAGGCCTCGCCCTGACCCCCTAGCGCTCATCCTAGAGAGGACGCCTCGAGGAGCTCTCTGGGCAGGCTCGCGACCATTGGCGGGGACAGGGCCAGGAAACAGGCTGCCAGGAGCCAGCTGCGGTACAAGGGGTGGGGCAAGCTCTGTCATTGGGCCAGCTGCTTTCAGGCTCCACCAGGCTCTTTGGGCTTGCGTACCCATCTCCATACTGCTGCTCTCTCCGCCAGGACGGGGCAGAGTCGGCCTGCGGAATTGGACGCTTTCTTGTTGCAATACTGGGAAACGCCACCCACTAGCTTCGCTCCAAATCAGCTGCTGCAGGGCTGCCCAGATTCCGGCCAGATCGTCTCCCAAGGTGGGTGCTGGGGAGGGACGTGGATTTCCCGCCCCTCCCCCCGCAGCCATCCCAGAGAGAGCTGCTTTCCCTCCACGCACATGCTGCCTGCATGATGCTTCGCCACGAGACGCCTCCTCCACCTCCGTGGGCGGGGCGGGGCGGGGCAGGCAGGCGCTCGCTCAGCACTGTGCTCCTACTGGAGGAACATGTCCCTGGCCAGGACGCAGAGGCTGAGGCCCCTGCACAAAATGCCGGGTGGCTTTCAGTGAGCGTCTCTGCATGGTGTCTCCAGGGCACAGCATCCCACCTTGCACCCTGAGCCAAAGGGGGCCGGCTACCACATTACTCTAGCTCCAGGAGCCACAGATCTCCCCTCCATGGGCTGGCTAGCCCCACCCTGCTCCCCTTCCCAAATCCAGCCCGGCGCAGTGGGAGGGGACACGGCTGGAGGAGCCAATGGAGGGTGGGCGTTGCCTTCTGCTCTCCCCCAGAGCAGCGTACAGTGTATGGGGCACGTGGCACGCCCAGCCACGCACCTCCTCCCGGCCTCGGCCGCCGGACGTGGAAGTCTTCGGCTGCAGCTGAACGATGGCCCCGAGCAGGGCGAAGGTCTCGTTCTGTGCAAAGGTGATGTTGGCGTTGTCGTGCAAGCCGAAGATCTCCGGGATGTCATTGAGCGGCAGGCTCTTGATGTACTGGATGTAGCCCTAGGGTGAGATCAGCCGTGAGGCGGGAGAACCGCCCAGCTCTGGTCTGAGGGGGACGGGCCCAGCCGAGACACGTTCTGCTTGAGAACCTTCGGGTCACCACGGCTGCCCCGTGTCTTGCGTGGTGCCGGGCCAAGAGAAGTGCTGTCGGGCGGGGCTCGGCTGGGCGCCTGGGGAGGGTGCAGGGGGCAGCAAGGGGAGTGCTGACAGCCTGAGCTGGGAGGGAAGGGGCAGGAGTGCACCATGCTGGGTGGAGCTCGGCTGCCCGCTGAAGGAGGAGGGTTACGGGGCCAGCCATCCGGATAAGAAACAGCCTCCTCCCCCACCTGGTCCCTTTTGCGAGCGTCGCTTTTACTGGGCCCCTTCTAGTGCGAGACGAGCTGTCGAGTCGCACAGAGCTCGGTCTCTCCCCACAGAAGTGCGCCCAGTGAAAGGTACAAGACTCCCCCTGTCTCTTGAGCGAGTTTTCTCTTGTGGATCAGTCACCTCGTTATTTACATTAGTCCTAGTCGCGGGCCACGTCCCAGCGCGCTAGGCGCTGAAAAGCACCAGCCAGACAGCCGCTGCCTCCCAGAGCCAACAACCTGTGTCGAGGCTCTTGCTGTTAGATGCAGGTACAGCGTCTAATTAACGGCTCTATCGCCCTGTACGGTCTGCTGCTGAATTGGGACCGCATCACCTCCCTACTGAGGCCAGCCCCAGGTTTGGAGTCTCCAGGTTCTAGCTCACGCTCAGTTCTGGGACTGAGGCTCGGCGAACATGTGGAGGACTTACGTTAAGATCATAGGTGGTGCTGATCTGTTTGTAGATCCCTGACTCGGAATAAGCAAAATCCTCAGTTAGAACTTCCGGCTTGTAGAAATCTTCTAATATGTTCATGATGCAGCGTCTGTCCCAGTCGTCTGTCACCCGGCCTCCGTAGTTGATCTCCCCAGCCGTGTACTTCAGAACCTGGAAAGGAGAGGGGAGCAGCAGCGTTACCTCAGAAGCAGCGTCCTGCCCCAAAGTGCAGGGACGTGAACTGGAATCTCAGAGAGAGCAAGCGCAGGATGAGTTGGTCACCCCGATGGGGAAGTCTGTCTCTGCATGGTCGGTTATAAACAGAGCCCTGCAAATGCTCAGGGATCTGCCTCCCGTCCACCGGGACCTGCACACGCACGTGGGTGCCAACATTTGCAGCTCATTTTTGTGGATGCCGATACAAGATGTGTATCTGGAACCCTGCAAATGTGCAGAAATGGGCTGTGTGGACGTGGGGTCGGCCTGCGTGACGGTGGCGAGCTGCGGAGCATTTCTGCGCAGGGCTCTCGTTACAAACTTCTAGTCAACAGTCTGAGGGACATTCCTGCTGGGACCAAGTTCCAAGGGCAGAGCGCCAGACTTCGGCTGTGAGATCTCTACAGATATGGTTCCTGGACTGGGGGGGGCCTGAGGGCGACCATCAGGGCCCACCAGAAGCCCGGGGGCAGGAGGGGAGGGGAAATGGGAGTGCTGGCCACTCAGGTGCTGCAGAACAGATCAGGGCTTGTATGTTCGCTGCTCCTGGATTGGTGGGAGACGGCGAACACCTCCGCTCAGCTGTCCGCTAGGATGCGAACGGGTAACGCCACCCCAGCCCCAGTGCAGGGCCGGAAGCACGGTGGGCTGGGGGCTCTCCAGCTGGGTTGGAGCAGCCCCCCCAGCCGGGATCCCGCCTAAGCTAACACTGACCGGGTGAACTGATCAGTCGGGGTTCTACAGCCCTACTTTCCACAGCCGTCCCAGGGACTGAAACTGACATGTGGCACCTCTGGCTGCCGACCTGCCACTGCTCCACCCACCATCCAGGCTGTCTCCGGCCCCTCCAGCTCCAGTTACCACACTATGCCCAGGTGCAGGTATTTCTCACACCCACTGCCTCCTTGTGCGCCAGCGCCCATGGGCGGTTGGTGAAGGCAAAGCTGGGGGAGGCAAACCCCCGCCCCACCTCCAGTCCCGTCCCTTCTGCAGAGGCCCCACCCCTTTCCCGCCCTCCCACTGGAAGGTGGGGCGGCATGCCTCACGCATGCTCCCCCCCCCCTTCCAACCACAGGGAGGAGAGCGGGCAGGCACGGGCTCACCCCAGCCCCAGAAGAGGGGTGCCGAGTGGCCCAGCCTGGCCTCTCCAGGCCCAGAGCACCGGGGAGAGAGGAAGGCATGCCGCGCTGCGCTGCCCAGCCCCAGGAAGGCGGGTGCCGGCGCAGCAACGCTCCGCCCCCAGTACGCCGACAGCAGGCATTGGGGGCGGAGTGAGGGCGAGGCCCGGCAGGCGGTTCCCATGCCTTCCCCAGGTACGGCAGCCAAGCTCTCCGCGCCCACCTTGTACGGGATGTCCGCGTATTCGTCCAGGAACATCTTCAGCTGGCTGATGCAGATGCGAAGGTCTCCATCCGTGAACTCATAGGGGATATTGAACCCCAGCGGCCCAAACTTCCTCCGCTCCAGCGCGTTCCCATGGAACAGGCAAAGCGACAGCAGCAAGGACTTAAACTCGGCGACCTACAGGGCCCGGGGCAGAGCAGTGAGAGTCGCTCGACCAGCGCTTGGTTCCGGCGAGCTCTCTCGGGTCTGCCCTACGCACATCAGCAGCTGGACGGCTAGAGTGCCAACCGCTGCTTGCCGAAGGCTGGCGAGCGGCCTGAGGGCTTGGAATGGTGGCTCTGGTGCCCCATTTGGGGAAGGCCTGGGCGTATAACCCTAGATAAGGCACCGAGGGTGAATTTTAACGTCCCAGTCTAAGCCGGGCCGGCTGTGACATGGCCAATCGGTTGCCACGGTGGCATGCCTGTCTGAGAAATAAAGCCCAGTTCCCGCTGCCTGGAGCCTGCGAGGGAGCCCACCAGCTGAGGCCGCTCAGCAGGGCCCGGGCGAAGAGCACGCCGCCAGGGAGGCCCTGCGCTCGCCGGCGGTCCGAGGGCAGCAGGAGGAACGCGCGGTCTCACCTTGGAGCAGGAGTTCAGGAAGTCGTCACTCAGGCTCAGGTACGACTTGAGCAGGTTGGCCTTGACCCCGCGCGGGGGCTCAATGGTCATCTTGGAGCCGTTCTGAAGGATGGACACTGGGAACCGGTTACTGGGCAGGCTGGTGAGCCAAAGGCGAAAGTCGCGGTGCACCTAGGCAAATGCAGGGACAGCAAGTGCTCTGGGGTCACTACGGAAATGTAGTGGAACTCTCCCTAGCGGGAGGCCCCCCCCCCCCCCCCCCCCCCCCAGGCAGGGCGCTTCCCAGCTCAGAGGAACAAACCTCCCCCAAGGGACCCCCCCAGATCCGTGCTCAGACCCACGGGAACCTCTCAGCAGAGACGCTCTGCTTGCCTGCCCAGGCCCAGGAGAGGTTTCCCGCTGACGGGCAGAGCCAGCCCGGTTAGATACCAAGCTGTGCGGCACACCATTCGTTCCCACAGCGTCCATCAGAGCCAACAGACTGCCGCCAGATTTTAAAAAGGGCCTCATTAATGAAGCCGGGGCACCCCGCAGGTGGATACGTTCTATTGCTGTCATGCGGGGGGCACCGCGCGGTGATCACTGGGGGGAGCTGGTGGAAGCGGCGCAGTTTTCCTGTAGCACATGTGAGCGGGTTGAGGGCAAAGAGCAGAAAACCTGGCTACAGTCAGACAGCAAAGCTGATGTGCCAGTGGGAGGCAGCTGCATCTCTGCCTCTTGCTGGCTTCCCAATGAGGGTCACTGCTTTGAATCCATGACAGCCAGCCCCGACCTACTGAAGAACCAGGCTGTAGCGAATCACGCAGCCCCCGGTCAGTCTCACTCATGAGAACTGCAGGCCAACCCAGCTGTGGCTGTTTCAGACAGCAGCCGCCGGCTCCCTGGGTCTATACGGCAATGGGCTAAGAAGCATATCTGTTTGCTGAGACAACTGGGTTTCCCTTCGTGCCCCAAGCAAGCGGCCTGTCAGACGCACTGGCAGGTCTGTGGCAGGACATGGGCTCCTTGCAGAGTGTAAGCGGTTCCCACCCTCTGTCACTGGAGAGAGTGACGAGTCCCCCCATCACTCCCGCTCTGGGCCGCTACACCTCTCACTTCCCCACGAGCTGGGTGTTACACACAAGCTACATTCTCGCCGAAGAGGGGAGAGGGGTCCTAGCACGAGGCAATGAGCGCCAGGGCGCCGGAGCCACGTTCCATCAGCGGGTGGGACGGGAAGGTGACCGTGGAGAGGGCAGTGGGCGGGCGGAGGAGCAGCGCCTAGGTGCCCTCCAAGTGGTGTGCTGTTAAGGGGGGCGGCAGGAGGAGGTGTGCCCGTGGGAGTGGTGAGCCACCAAACAGGCCCCTCACCCTGGCCCCCGAGGGGGGTGCAGAGGAGGCTCCCCGCGCACAGGAGCCTGGGTAAAGCTGTGGGATAAAGCGCCGCTGGGGGGCTGGGTCACCTTGTCAGGGTTGATGCTCTCAATGAGTCTCTCCAGCGACGGCATCCAGCTGGGGGCGAGGTGGCAGTTCTGGAAGAAGACCCACTTCCCGCGCTCCATGGCGCTTCGCATCATCGCCTCGGCGCGGGGGCCCTAGGGGAGGACGCCGAGATGAGCTGCGGTGGCCAGTGGCCGTGGCCTGGTCTCAGGGCGGGGGCTAAGCTACAGCGGCGGGGCTCGACTAGCGCAAGGGCCGCCCGTCTGGCCAGCTCCGAGGGTTGTCCTGGCTGCCTCTTGGAATAAAGCCCCAGCCAGGGCGGTATGGGGCTCGCTCCTCGGAGGAGGGGGCACAGCGTGGGGTGTGTGTAACGCACTGACCGGTGGGCACATGGGCACTGGTCCCTTCCTCCCCACCATGCTGCTCTGCTTGCCTGCCCAGCCCCAGGAAAGCCCCATCCGCCAGCTGGCTTGTTAGCTTCACCGCACGGGACACCCATGCTCCAAGGCCCTCAGACCAGGTAGCTACTTGGCCCCGCTGATGCCTCCACCAGCCAAAGGGGATCATTCCACCCAAACCAGCGCCTCGGCAAAGCCCCGGCTCACCACACGAGGGCAGTGGCGTCTGTGCCGGGAGTGAGTTTTGCTCCCAAAAGGGGCTCAGCAGGAGAGAGGCCCAGCGGCTCCGCCAAGCCGTGGAAGGGATGGGAGGAGGCGTCCCCCTGAGCGACCCCCCTCCCGCCACGGCCAAAGGGCCTCTCCAGACGGGTAGGTTAGCGCTTGGCTTCCCGGGTGCTACGCGAGTAACCCCTTGGGCACGGTGTGACACAGGGCTCACCCCGAGCCTGCCAGTGGCTCACCTGACCCTGGCCCAGGGAAATAGCCGACAGCTTCTTGGAGAACTTCATTTCTTCAGCAAATTTGTAGAGATCGGCGGCTGGGTCCGTCCCAGGGGAGAGCACGAATATCAACGGGGTGGTGGAGGCGGACTCCCTGAACACCGCAGTGAGGTCTGACGTCTGAAAGACAGAAAGGGGCTGTCTGGTGGCCTGTGCGGAGGTGGCCAGCCCAGAGCGCGCTCTCCCACCTTTTCACACCCAAATCGCTTTTTGTAGTTAAGGGAAACCCAGGATCTGTCCTGCCCTGAGGCCCCGTCCCTTCCCCCCTGGGACTCAGGAGGCCTCGATTCTATGCCTGGCTCTGCCACTGGCCTGTTGACCTTGGCCGAGTCACTTCACTGCTCCGTGCCTCAGTTTACGCAGCTGCAAAAGGGAGCTAACGCCACTGCCCTGCCTTACAAAGGGCTCGGAGAGCTACTCATGGGACGTGCCTGAGACGCAGTGGGGACTGTGGTCACTGTTCGCGTGTCATGCTGAATGTGGTTCCTACTGTCCTGTCTGTTCTGCAGTAACGCGGTGTGTGCCTCAGTTTCCCTGGCTGGTGATGGGAATGGTGGGTGTGGCTCTCACTGCGGGGGAGGCTGCCCCATCTTAGCACGTGCATAGTGACTTAGGCTCTCCTGTAACCTGAGCCTGGATGGGGGGAGCCACCAGGTGAACAGTGCCTGGGTTCACCTGAACAAAGGAGGGGGCAGGGCTGCCTGCAGGGCTGAGACCAGTTGCTGGGTGTGTGAGTTACTTTTGGTGGGCAGAGGATGCAGGGAGGGGGGCAGGATGCTGGCTCTGGGCCCCTTCTCCCCAAGTGGGATGGTCCTGGCTGTTCCTGTAACAAAATGTCTGTGCTCCTCTGTGTCCCTGGGAATCAATGACCCTTCTGTTCTACCTGCTGGGAGTCCCATCTGGCTGTGGCCGGGGGTGCGGGGCCGGGTGACTCCCCGCACTCCGTGACAGTGCTGTATACAAGCGAGGTATTAGCTGAACGAGAGCAGTTGTAGAGCATCCATTTACAGCCACATCAGCCGCCCGCCGCCCAGCAGGGGCGCTCACAGCCGCGTGCTGCCGGTCTGCGTCACCCCGTCTCTTCGCTCCAGACACGCCCCTGGACGAGCTGGGCCGGTTACCTGGGGCTCGATGAAGCGCTGGTCCAGATTCAGGGCCACAAAGTCCTGCATGGCGTTGGTGACCTTATCTCCTCGCAGGCAGCGGAGGGGAAGCAGCTTTTGGAAGGAGTCCAGCTGGCTGTCCCACCTGCCAGGCAGGGGCTCTCTGCAAGACAATCGCACGCCGACTTTACGTTACCCTCTGCGGACAGAAGGGGCTTAAACCAGCCGCCAAATACACCAGCCCACAGAGAACAGCTCTCCTAACCACACCCACGGCCGCCCTGGGATCTCCTGAGCTCACTGTGCACCGTGCCTGGGTTCTGCCTGATTCTTGCTCCAGGCCATGTGGCTGCATCGCTGCAGGAGCCGGTCTCTGCTGCCCATCCCGCAGTGAACCGAACTCGGACCCACAGCTGCGGGGGGGTCGGACTCACCGGTGTGGCTCGGCACTGTCAAAAATTGCGCGGAACCCCTCGACGTTGTCCACAAAGTCGTCCGCAAAACTGGAGAAATTCCTCAGGTTGGTTAAGGCCAAGATGTCCCCCCAGGCTCTCTCATACAGCCACGCGGGAGCCGGGTTCTCGCGCATCGTTTTCACGGTCCCTCCAGACAGGAGGTAACGCCACTCATCCTGCGGGGCACACAGCACGCATCTATAGCCAGCCTGCTCGGCCTCGAAGGTCACTCTCCGTGGGGCAGGCCCTACTAAGCACAGGCCTCGCCTGCAGCATGAATAACCCTTCTTTCTAAGAAACCTTCCTTTTTAGACAAGAAAGGGCTGCCTGGCAGCATGGTATTTTGGGCAAGAGAACATAAGAACATAAGAATGGCCGTACCGGGTCAGACCAAAGGTCCATCTAGCCCAGTATCCTGTCTGCCGACAGTGGCCAGCACCAGGTGCCCCGGAGGGGGTGGACTGAAGACAATGATCAAGAATTTGTCTCCTGCCATCCCTCTCCAGCCTCTGACAAACAGAGGCCAAGGACACCATTTCATCCCCTGGCTAGTAGCCATTTATAGACCTAACCTCCATGAAATTATCTAGCTTCACTTTAAACTCTATTATAGTCCTAGCCTTCACAGCCTCCTCTGGCAAGGAGTTCCACAGGCTGACTACACGCTGTGTGAAGAAGAGCCAAACTAATATTGATCTGGTAATGTAGCTGGCCCTTTGGGGTCAGGAGAACATTTTGAAGAGTGTTTCAATCACTTCTCACTGCTCTGGACCCATGTGCTAAGTGGGAGCTGGAGAACTGGAAAGCAACGAAGAGGCCTGTGTGATTTCTTGTTTAGATTCTCGAGGACCAGTGTGGGGAAGGGTGAGCACAATTTGTGAGGGTCGGGGAGTTTCACTTCAGTGTTAATTGCCAGCGTGGGGAATATCTGCGCCCTCACCTGGGAGGCACGCCAGGTTCCAGTAAAACAGTGATAGAAATGTAGCCGTGTTAGTCAGATCTGTCGTGCTGTACGCTCTGTCGCAGGTTAGATTATGAGATTTCTGCCACAGCACTGCCAATACGCCTCAGGCCTTACGTCTCTAGGGGTTGAGAAGTCTAGATTTCCTACCGCCCCATAACAGGATTGGCTGGTTCCCTGCTACGGAGTCCTGCTTTATGAGCAGATGAGCAGTTTTGGGATTTGATTGCAGCACGAGGGGTCCAGCATTAGGTTCACTCAGGCCTGGTCTATCCTCCTGCAGGCTGTGACCTAAGTTACGCAACTTCAGCTATGTTATTCACGTAGCTGAGGTTGACATGCTTAGGTCTGCTTACTGCGGGGTCTTCCCCACAGTCAGGCTGTGTCTGCACAGGGAAGGGTTGGCCACAAAAGTGCTGTCGACATGCAAAAGTGAAAACCAGTCAAACTGGGTTTTCTGCCTCCCGTTGTCGCCATTTCCTGGCCACATTGCTAGCTCCCCGTGGACAGAGAGAGCAAAGCAGTGTGGGGAAGATCCCGCAGTGCAGTGTTGTGGGAAGGCAGAGCTCATCTCTGTGCTTTTTGGGATTCTCTCCAAGTTCTCCCACTGCCTCCTCAGCTGCTGGGAGCAGCATCCTGAGTAGCTCTGTGAGCCCTCCGTGCTGAGGAATGTCAAAGCAGCATGGCGTCTCTCCAGCCCTCCCCCTGCGGCAGCAGCCTGCCTGCCGCCGTGTTCCTAGCAGGGCAGAACAGGAATATTCCAGTGATTTGCTCTTGTTGTTTGTTCCCCAAAGGGAGCAGCTCCCTCAGCTGTCAGATCCTTCCCGGAGATTTGAAAGGGGAGGGGTGCAGCCTGCAGGGCAGCGGAGATCACAAAACACTGAGCAGAACCATCAGGACAGGCATTGTGGGACACTGGCAGAAGCCAGTTCTCTCGACAAAACAAACAGCAGAGTCCACACTGGCTCTCTGTCGACAATAAAGGGAGGGGAAAAGACAAAAGTCTCTTGCAGGGCTGGAAGCTTTTTGTCACCAAAATTGGGTGCTTTTTCCGACAACATTTTCATTGCAGTGTGTACGCTCTCAGTTTTGTCACCAAAAGGCAGTTTTTGGTGACAAAACATGCCAGTGTAGACAAGGCCTGAGTTGACAGCTGACACGCTCTCCTCGACTCTGCCCATTTTTCTCATTTTGGTGGCGTACTAGAATGGAGGGGAGAGCTCTCGGCAATGATTGATCGCATCCACACCAGACACAATAAATCAATCCCCTCTGGCTCAGTCACTGGCCGTCGATCCAGTGGGTAGTGAACACATGGCCTCAAAAGCAATGCCTAAAGCAGAAAGCACCCGACTACGCAAAGAAGGAAAAGGAAGAACATTGACATCAACTGATATTTCCTTTCCAGGTTAGCTGCAAGACTTACTTTGTTTAGCCCATTTTCTGTAAAATCCCTTTTCTTTAGCCAGATTCATCTTGATCTTTCTGGAAGCAAAGCTCTGTATGAAAGCCCAGCCCTTGCAAACCCCCAGTAATTTAAGTGCGGTAAGACACTCTACCATCTGCCAACCTTCTTGTGTGGGGTAAAAAGCTCTTTTAATGGGTCAGGTAGCAGATCCTCCATGAATGAGCCAGAACCAACCACCCTGAATTCCCTTCATTTTCGTCACAGCCAAACTGGAGAAAGGTGTGTGCTGCAAACTAAATTACCTAGAGAAGACCCCAGGAGATCAAAATCGTGTTTTGATGGAAGATTCAGAACATTAGCCAGGCCCTAACAGATGACCAGGATGGGTAACTCTTCCCTTATGACTAGAAACTTGGCCAGAGAATCCAAATCATCAGCCCCGGGTGGAGAACCATCTGTACAAAGTACGGAGCAGGTGCAGTCTGGACTTGGCTGTCCCAGGATAGCTGCTCATTTAAACAGGCGGGAGTCTGTTGTTTACTCACCATGTTGATTTTCCCTTCGTTCATCATGATGCGGACGCACAGCAGAAAGGCAAACATGAGCTTGTGCTTCTCAAAGAGACTGCGGCACACGTTGCAGTAGAGACTGAAGGTGAGGTAATTGTTTATGTTCACGATCCGCTTCTTCAGGGTGTCTAAAAAGAGCCAGGCACAAACCAGCAATGCCGAGAGCGGCGGAAAAAGGACCCACACTCAGTACCACGGCGGCCCTGTGCCAGCCGGGAGCTGGGTACATTTCAGTGTCCAAGGCCCTCCCCGCTAATCTCAGCTTCCGTCAGGTCTGGCCCAGGACAGTTTGCTCCTTCACAAAGAACAGAGGGCAAGCGACTCAGGCAAATACCGGTGGAAACGGAGCAAGACGCTCCTGGTGCGGCTCACTATAAATACACCCACTGTGTTTCTGCTCAGCGCAGGTGCACGGCCTATTGCCATGGTGTGTTAATGAACCGCACCCTCTGCTCACACCTCAGTACAGGCATCTGTGCTCTTCCTGGGGTGACAGCGAGGTGGCAGCGGCTGAGGGAGACGCATATGCCCTTGTCTCAGTTTCAAGGTTGCTCTGTGCTGCCAGCATTTTAAACGTCCTGAGCCATGACATTCAGTAACAGCAGCCGTCTGAGCAGAAATGAAACAACTTTGCATGGGACTGGCCTGGTGGCTCAGGGGCAGGGAAACGTGGCGTCAGAGGCGGATCCCAGTGCCGCTGGGCCGCCGTCTCGCTCCTCAGAACATCACGTGGATGGCAGGTAGGTGCTTACTGAGGCTCGAAGGGCTTGATAAAGTTTACTGCGTGGAAAAAGCACTCCCCAAAGGAAGGAGCCAGAGGCGCTCACGGGTAACCTGGCACACTGCTTACCCGGCTGTGTGCCAGGTAATAATCTGTCCTTCAGAAGAGAACCAGTGGAGGAGAAAGATGCTCCCAGGCAGAGAGAATTCTCTCATGCTGGTGACTAAGGATGTTAAGGACTAGTCAGTCGACTAACTGCTAAGCAAATGCTTATCGCAGGGCTACTCAGCGCATGGCCTGTGGGCGGCCCGTTTGTTTGCAGCCCACGGTACAGTTTGGGTTTATTCGGGGTTCAACATGCAGCCCGCGGGTGGGAGCCAAAACAAAAAAGGAGTCCCTATAATGATCTTCTGCTGATACGCGTTTTAGTAGTTCAATTCCTGGACTGGCATTGCTCATTGAAAGTGCTGTCGTATGGGTGGCAATCAGGTAAATGTTGCATTTTATTAATATCAGCAGAACTGACTCAAATGGGGCCTGTGTGTTGTGTAGTCTTGTCCGTCAGTGTGAAAGGAGCTATTTGCATATATTTGCATGTCTATTCAACCACACCCAAGTTGTGGCCCTCCGCATGTGCTGAGAGTATCATTGTGGCCCCCGGGCTTCCAAAGTTGAGTAGCCCTGGCTTATAGGATAGTCGAGTCGACTCGTTGCTCTCCCCCCCTTTGCTGCCTCTATCAGACAGAAGCAGCAAAGGGTCGGGGGGAGGAGGGAGCACTTCACAGCGGCAGCTTTGTGCATTCTGAAGCGCAGGGAAAACGGGGTCAGCGGGACTTCCCACTGGTTCGGGCTGCATGCAGAGTTCCAACTTTGAAATGCACTGGAGCCCCGGCTCGGCCCCCACTGGGGCTCTTGCCCATCGACAAGTCGAGTGGTCAATGGAAATTCCATCGACCACTCGCCTCGTGAATTAACCGGTATTTAACATCCTTACTGGCAACGCCAAGCTGGCCGATGTAGGGCGCCTCCGTGTCTCTTCTTGAACTAGCTTTATGTGTCTCGAGACAGAAGGAACTTCTGAGCTTGACAGGAAGGAGACCCCGTTCAAGCAGAAAACAGCCGGGGCCAGACTTGGATCTGGCATGAAGCTCACCCTTGCACCCGGGCTGGACTGGTCTCCGGGTGTGAAGCAAACCAGTGCCAGGACCCTATTCTCACAACGCCAAGCGCCTGACCCTCGGGTACCTGCTCTCTCGGAGTTGGTGATTCCGGACAAGAAGATGTTGAGGAACCACTCAAGCGAATACTGGTACATGGGGTCCACGTTAGACAGGTCAGAGACGCAGAAGTAAAGGATCTGTGTGCGGACGGCTACGGGCACGTACTCCAGCCGCGTGATGTCGATGTCTTTCTCCGTCTGCTCGGCTATCTTCACCTTGGCCTGCGGGACATGCGGAGGCATCGCAGCTGCACGTTTCCCTGGTCCTAACGGGTTCACCCAACCAGGGCTGGGATCAGCCACTCACCTGGATTTCCCCTGCTTTTAGCTTGGACGCCTCCAGCACTTTGATGAGCTCCAAGTCATCGACGGGGTTCCCCTCGGAGGAGCTGAGCCGGTACAGGATCTGGTCCTCTATCTCCTTCAGCTCCTGGCGCATTTTGGCGTTGCTAATGATCAGCTGGTTCTTGGCCTCTTCTAAGTCTGGTCGCTCCTCCGCCACCACTTGTCCCAGCAGCTGGTCTTCCAAGCCACTGTAACAGAAGCCTCGGAGGTCATGGCTGGGCGGCCAGGCTTTCCGAGCATGGGGCTCAGGGCCACAGATATTTCACGTGGGCAAGAGACTGGCAGAGGCAGCACCTAACAGGAGCCCTGACGCAGCTGCAGACGGGAAGGAGGTCAGCACACGAAATGTTACGGGGGCCGGGAGAACCACCGGCACTGACTCTGTCCGGGCTCTGGGGTGGGAGCACCCACGGGGAGGGGAGGAAAATAGTAGCAGGTGCTTGGCACCACCAGAAGCCAGCTCCTCTCTTCCTTCCCAGCGCCTCCCGCTTGCCAAAGGTCCCTGCCCCATCAACTCCTCTCCCTCCTTCCCCAGCAATCAGCTGTTTCTCAGCATGCTGTGGAAGGGAGGGGGAGGAGCAGGGATGGCAGAAGCACGGGTGGGGACTTGGGGGACGGAGTGGGGGCCAGGCCAGGCGTGGAGAGGGGCAGGAAGAGGTAAGGTGGGGGCTTCGGGGAAGGGGTCCAGTAGGGGCAGGGCCAGAGCGGGCCTGCAGGAAGCCAGTGTCTATGGGAAGAACAGCTTTCAGCCCAAAGCAGCCCACTCTCAGAACAGTGTCTGCCAAAGGGGGGAGGCGGACGCACAGAGTGTAACCAAACGGCGCTACCCTACACCAACCTCTCCGGACTAGGGATGTTACATTTCGATTAATCGACTAATCAATTAGTCCAGACGGGGGGCGCTCGCCATCCCGCTGCGCCTCGCCCTTGGAAACGTACCAGAGGTGGTTCTTGTACATTTCAAAGAGAGAGACGCAGCAGCAGGGACACGTCTGCCTCCCCTGCCCCACACGGAGGCGGTGCTGGGGGGACCTGGCTTTTAAACCGGCTCCCTCCGCACCAGCTCTTGCTCCTCCCCTTGCTGCCTCTCTCTGATACAGGCAGCAAGGCGGGAGCGACTAATTGAGTGACCATCGACTGTCCAATAAGCATCTGCTTGTCAGACAGCTGACCAGTCACTTCCACCCCTATTCCAGACGCTGTCCCGTTCGGAGTGACCTGTCTGGCGTACCCCCGCGATCTCCCTCACTTCCCAACACGAGGGCCACAGCGCCCTCGTGCCGACACACGGCTGGTTCCTCCTGTGCGCCGCAGGACCGTACAGTCAATCCAGTGGAATCGAAACATTGTGTGTCCATGTCCGCGTGTAGCACACAGACCTGCACAAACAAGCCGGTGCCGGAAACGCTCGTGCACTGAGTGCTGGTGCTGTGTGGGGCGCCTGGCGCGAACCAAGCAACTGGCTAGGGGGGTTGCTGTGCCGCCCCAAAGACCTTTGCACACACTGGTGGGGAACACTGCCCTGGGTGTCCCGTGTCCTCTGGAGACGCACAGGGCAGCTACCTGTGGTATGCGAATCTCTACGCACAGGCACTAGCTTCCTCTGGGCCCCGGGGGGCTCAAACATCTGCTCCACCCCAGGCCCTGCTCCCACCCAACCCCTTTCTTCATGCCCTCACCCCAACTCTTTGCCTCTGCCCCACAGCCCATCCCCACCTCGCCTCTTTCCATCCCCTCCCCTCCAGTCCACCCCATTCCCACTCCTCCCCTCCCTCCTGCCCACTGGGGAGCAGCGTGGGAAGCACTGGAGGGAGGAGGGGGAGGAATTGATCGTAAAGGCTGCGGCAGACAGGGGGCCGTGGGAAGGGAGGAGCTCGCTGCCCGTGGATGCTAAGCAGCCATTAATTGTTTTCCGTATGTGCGCCAGCCCCAGAGCACCCACAGGGTTGGCACTTATGTGTATGTGGCCCCCTCGCTATAATCCCCAAGTGCCTCACAAAA
Source organism: Apalone spinifera (assembly GCA_030068395.1). Classification (NCBI taxonomy): domain Eukaryota; kingdom Metazoa; phylum Chordata; order Testudines; family Trionychidae; genus Apalone; species Apalone spinifera. The sequence continues at coordinate 1,978,302 of JANRFK010004440.1, read as the reverse complement.
CCCCCGTGTGGCAGAGAAAGCCTATTGAATTCATGAAGCACAGAGGGACTAAGTGACTTGCCCAAGGCCAGGGAGTCTGTGGCAGGGCTGGGAACTGAACCCAGGCTGGCACCCGGTGCATCCTTCTGATTGCTATATCTCGGGAGCTCAGCTGGACAACGGGGGGCCGGGTACCTGGGCGAGAGGGTGAAGTTGATGAGCGTGAGTTTGGTGGAGATCTCCGGCGTGTAGTGGGGATTGGGCAGGTTGGTGGTGATGTACATCTTGAAGTCCTCGTGGTACGGAATGACCGTATCTCCCAGCTTCAGCACCGTGCTGCCCTGCTGCTTGTAAGTCTGGCAAGAGAGGGACACGTGCGGCATGGGAACACCTCCATTTAAAACACAGCTGTGCGGAGAGCCTGCCTCTGTTAACCTGGCTCTCCGCGGGCTGGCTAGAGAAAGATGTTCAAAGGAGATCTAGAGCAGGGGTGAGGAGCCTTCTTCGGGTCGGGGGCCGCTGACCCACAGAAAAATCCGTCGGGGGCCGCACACGAGTGGGAAGCAAAAAAGCCCGCAACCCCCACTGCCGTGGCCCCCGACTGAGAAGGAGAAAGAAGCTCCCCACGTTCCCCTTGCACACCTGGGGGGACAGGCTAGTAGGTTTTGTGTGCTCCAGCCCTGCAGGAGATGGGGGTGCGTCAGAGGGCTGGAGCCCCAGCACAGTCTCTCCAGTGTTAGGGGGAAGCCCTGCACCTCGGGGGCCGGATCCAGGCAAGCCGGGGGCTGCATCTGTCCCCCAGGCCTTAGGCTCCCCACCCCTGAGCCGGAGGCCCAATTTCCACCACTGGCTGGCGCATCTACATTTCTTGCCTCCAAAACCTCAACCTCACCAGACACATGCCCCCACTTCCTGCCAGCACGGGAGAGCCCAGCGCCAGGCCAGCCGAGGGGCCCGCTCATCCCGTCCCACCACGAGCAGGGAAGAACCTGTTTCAGCAAGACGGGCTCGAGCGCCGGATCCAGCTCCTCCCCAACGTTCTCCAGCAGGAATGGCTTCCCGAAGCGAATGGAGTTCTCCAAGCTGCGCAGAAAGTCCCGGTCGCTCAGCTTGGCCACCTCCAACCCGTTCTCCTTCTCCTGGAGGACAAGGAAGGGCGGCTGGAGCATGGAGGTGGGCAACACAGGGAAGCCAAACTGCTTGTGCACGAAAGAAATCCCTGTGGCCCGCAACGTGCAGACTGCAAAACCCGGGACGGCTTCATCCCGGTCAGCTGCCTGGTCCGTGTGTGCCGGTTGGCCATGCTAACTGGGCATGGTTGTATTCCTCGATCCTCCATCCCTAGCTGTAACACCACTGGACTCCCCCTGCACTGCTCCTAGGCCCAAAGATCTGGGCACCACCCAGAGGGGCTAGAAACCAGGTCTCACTTGGCTGCCAGGACACACCCAGTGCCCCTGATTGGCCTGCGAGGCAGGAGCAGGTGGGACTGCAGAAGCCTCCAGGGAGCAGAGAGGCCGCAGGTGCAGTAAGGACAGTTGCTAAATCCCTCCCCTCGCCCAGCCCCTCACTGCACTAGTGGGCTGCCGCAGTGGCTCTCTCTGGGAACACATTAGTCAGGTACAGCAGTCTGGATGCAGCCCACCGGCCAGCAGACCGTGGCGAGCGCTGCGGTCCTAGCTCACAGTAATACCTAGCTCTGGCCTTGAACTTTCCGTCAGCAACTCTTGTAGCACTTTGCACCGCAGGGCAGTGTCAGAATCTCTGTGTCACAGGTGGGGAAACTGAGGCAGGGACGGGTTTAAGCGAGGAGCCCAAAGACACCCAACAGGCCAGATCTTCTGGGTCCCAGTCCAGGACCTTAGCGCTGGGCCACACTGCAAGGGAGACTTCTTCTCTCCTCCCTGAGCTCCCCTCCCACGGTTTTATGGTCAGGAACCTGGGCCAGGCTGGAGCCCCCTGGGTCTGTAACAGGAGTGCTCGCTGAGGGGCCTGGAGTCTGCTCCCACCATCGTGCAAACTGGCCTGAGTCTGGGGGCCCCTTAAAGGCAAATCCCAGAGCCCATCTATTCTGCCTGACCCTGGGCTGGATTTCTTCCTTGTCCTTTTCCTATGAAAATCCCACCCAAGGGATTCAGGATCCCCCTATATGCAGCTCCAGACAGAATATACTGCACAAGGAAGGGAAGGAAGAGAAAAGGCAGGGGAAATAGAAGGAACCGCAGAGGAACGTCTGGCCTTGTAGCTAACGCTCCCACCGGTACCAGCAAACGTGGCCACGAGCTGAAGAAGCCCTTACCAAGTTCTTGATCCATTTGTTGGCTTGTCCCTGGGGATCTATGAAGTGAGTCCAGCGTTGTGAAAACTGCGTTATGACGCCGTTCTCCACGGACAGGGTGTCATTGGGCAAGCCGGCAATCTGATGGCAGCCAGAAAAGCACATCAGATGTCTAACTGCAACGCCGTCTCTTACAACACAGGCATTCTTCCCTGCCACCGCTCAGTGCTGGAGAAACGGCAGAGCCGGCCATCTGCCAGCGCGTGAGCATCTGAACACACGTCCGAGCGACTGGCGTGGGTCTCAGGTACAGCCACGCAAACACGCTGCAGCTAGCACGGGTCTAGGAAAGCGTCTCCGGCCAAGGAGGACAGAGACTCTTCTCGTGAGAAATGGCCAGCCAAGCATGGTTCAAACACAGCCCTCGCTCCAAAACGCCCTCTCCTCACCATCTGGGAAGCTAGCACCAGCAGCGTTTGCGTAGGCTCTGCCCTTGCTTTCGTGCAGGGAACCAGGCCATGTTGCGGAGCTGGGCTACAGGTGTGCAGAAACCGGCGTCAGACCCTCCCCCAGATTCGAGTTCCTTTACGCCGCTCAAAACAACGTGCAAGTCACCAGAACTAGCCCCGAAGGCTTCCCATGTGACGGGGGATTTAGGGCACACGGACGTAGCGAGGGAGAAGGGGCATGGCCGATACATCTCTGTGTCACTATCCAGCTTCTTGATGCCATGGGCATCTCCTGAGAGGGACCCTCATGCTGCTCTGATCTATGCTGGGGCGGGGCAGGGTGGGCCTGGCAGATGGCTGGTACCAAGACTAAACGTGGCTTAAAGTCGCGACTGCAGTGGCCTTGCTGAGAGCAGCTCAGGGTCTGGGCTCAGGGCCTGGCCTGGCTCCAGAATGGAATGGCCAAACTGTTAGGAGGTGGCCATGCGGTGACACAGGGAAAGTGGTAGCAGAGGGGCTTTCCACGTAGTTCTCAACAGGCAACCCATGTGCACAGGGCGGCTAGTTCATCGGACAAGACTGGGCCGACCCTTCCCGGCATTATACTAGGGCTGCACGGGGGGAGAACCTGTTCCAGCTACCAATACGAGCGGTCAGGCAGGACCGTGTTAGCTACTGCGGCACAGTTATCATTGCCCACATCACTGGCCTTTGGCTGCTCCCGGTGGATCAATTCCCAGCAAGCCCCTGTGCTTTTGGTAGCTGTATAGACCGTTCCTCTCCCTTGGCCAGACCAGCCAGGGAACTGGCCACTCCGGCTCCCCAAACTCACGTTGGCTCTGGCATTGCCTTTGGGTTGATGGTTTCATTGTTCGGGATAGCTGATAGTCACGCCATGCATCAGTGATGGCCCTTGCCCGCCGCGTACCTGCCATGATCTGATTTTCACGGGGTCTCCCAGCGTGCTTATCAAGCTGGGCTCCTTGGTGTGCGGGACGACGTATTCCTCCAGTTTCTTTAGCCATTCCTCGCACAGGGCAATGCGGTATTGGCCCTGCCAGGAGAAGCAAAGCTCCATCAGCACAAGTGGCTCGCGCACAGGCTCTTAAAATCAACCCTCCTCCAGCTGTTCGTGTTCAAATCCAGCTCCCTGGCTCACCCGAACTGTGTCACACAGCAAAAGGAGATGCCCCCCGGGGGAAACTGAGGCTGCACACATGTTCCACAGCAGAGTCCCTACAGGGTTTAGATGTGCTGGTGACGTCCCTGGAAAGGTGTCAGAAATCTCCCCTCTGTGATGCCATGCAGAGAACATGGCATTGGGGAACCCCGAGGGCAGTCAGATTCCTGTCTGAACGGGGTAACTGCCGAGCCAGGCAGCATGCTCGGAGCTGTAGCACTAGCACAACCCCTTCAACGGCAGTGCAACAGCCCGGACGTCACTGAGCGCTGACTTGGTCAGGCGGGACGCTGCTCTACCGGCAGAGGAGAGACGGGACGCCAGGCCTTGGAGAAGGAGAGGTGGTAGCGATACCCAGAAAGGGCTGCCCTTCCCTGCTTACCGTGAAAGGGCCCAGGTACGCCACGAAGCCTGCTGCGATCAGCACGTCCCCGGCGATGTTGTTGATCATGTACTCCAGGTTCTGGACTGTGTCCTGCCAGCGCACCTTCTCATCTGCCAGGCCGTTAATTAACTGTGGAACAGCCCCACACAGCCGCTCAGACGGCAGCTTCCTCACAGCACAGCCCCACGCCTCTGGCCACGTCCCCACGGGGGGCATCACAGCTGACCCGTGGCCAGACCTGCGCCCCGGCTCCAAAGACTCTTTTCCATTAGGCCCAGCTGCAACCGTGCCCCAGGGGCTGTGTCGCCAGGGCTCACTGGTGCTCTGGTCACGCCCCGGCCTACCTCACCCCCCCCCCCACGGAGGCTGGGGCGGGAGGTGGTGAGAGGCAGACAGCTCTCTCACCCAGGGGTTCTCCCGCACCACAGCATCCCCAGCTGGGCATTTAAATGGGCCCCGGTGGGTGGTCACAGCTGGGCCAGGCAGTTGCATCCCGTGCCCAGCACGAGCCGGGTGCCAGAAAGTGCCATCAGCAGCAGCAGGCAGAGAGGAGACGTCACTGTCAGCCCCGCGGCCCCCGCGCAGCCTCTCTCATTGCAGGGCCAGACACGCCAGAGACCCGGCTGACGTAGCGACTTGGCTGCTCTCCGCCCCTCACCTTGTCCGCCCGGCCCAGCCTCTGCTCACACAGCTCACACTTCATCTCCAGCTCCTCCTTCTTGGCGATGCAGCTCCTGTACTTGGCCTGGAGAGTGGCGATGCCGTCCTCCACTTCTCGCAGGCGGTCCTTGGCCTCGTCCAGGATCTTCTGAGTGGCCTGCAGGTCCTCCTCAGCCTCCCGCAAGGCTTGCTGGAGAAGAGAGGCCGCTTTGGAGCACCCCCTTGCGCCGGCGCGCGAGCAGGCGTCCACCGCCAAGGGCAGGGCTTAGGGCCGGCTCCATTCACCGCGGACGGCCTAGGCTATTCAGCACCTCGCCCCGGCATGCTGCAGATTCCCTCCCCCAGCTACTGTGCACCGTGGCTCATCCAGCCCCTCGGGTCGCTCCTCCCGGCTTGGCCCAGGCACTTGGGCACCGGAGAAGCAAGTGAAAGATGCAGGGGTTTCACTGCCGTCACCGTACCGGGTGCAGGAGCGGTGCTGGGATACCATGATTTATGACCCTTGTTCCCATTCTCTCCGCAGCCCGGAGCACCACAGAACCACTGGCCTAACCTCCAGGGTACACAGCGCCATGCGGCAGGGTGACACAGCTCCTGCCACTCAGGGAGGGGGAGTACGACCCCCAGCACCTTCACGCCAGGCTCCCGCTGCCCGGGAGCAGCAGTGGGGCTGCAGCCGCGCGTGGGCGCCAGTGCATCACGCGGCTTTGGCTCTTACCCGCTTGGGCTCCACGGCCTTGGCCACGAAGTGGTACTTGTGCATGGCCCGCACCCACTGGCAGATGGAGGTGCAGGCTTTGGACACTTTGGCAATGGCGGCCGGCTGGAACTCCTCGTTGTCTATATACGGCTGGATGGCCTTAATCACTGTATCGGCGATGTTGTCCTGGAAGGAATGGGGGCCGGGGTGAGAACGAGTGGCGGACCCTTATCACGCCACTGCTGCGGACCGACCCAGCTAGCCCGAGACCAGGGAGGCGGGCAGAGAACCCCACGAAAGCTCTGCATGTGGGCCTGGCTTTCCCAGGCGTGACAGCCGCGGGGCTCTGGGCTGGACGGTGCTGCGGGCACTCCGAAGAACTTTGCCATACACGCTGGTGCAGCAGAGGCATGACGGCTGCGGGGCCATCTCCTGGTGTACGTTTAGGAGCCCTGCAGCTGCGTGTGCTCCTGCACAAGGCAAGCAGAGAAGGGGAGGGGGAAATGCTCCTTTCTGATCAGTTCTCGCTGCTCAAAGCGATCCAACCACCGAGAACCACAGAGGCGCCAGCAAAAGGGAATCCCCGCCAGCCACATGCCCTAGAATCCCCTTCACACTCCTCACAATGTACTGCCCGGAGCGGCTCCTGGCTTGGAAGCTGGCTCCAGGGATCCATTTCTGGCATGGTATCATCATCCATAACATGGGCTGTTACCCTGGGGCTGATCACACCTCTCGCGTTGGGGCATGAAAGGGGCCAGATCTCTGAGTTCCAAACCTATGCACGGCCCTCCCCTCCCCCCCCGCCGTTATTTACCTTATCGTACTTAAACAGGCTCTCCAGGAACTTCCCTGGGTCCTGAAGAAGGCCCTTGCCCGGCTCCCAGTAGTCATCCACCTTAGAGCCTGGCTTTTCTCCAGGTACTTTCTTGGGCTTGATTCCTTTCATAATGCAGACAGCTTCAATCACCATCTTCACCCCGAGGGGCGGCCGCTGCATTGCTCGCACCTAGGAAAACCAAGTGTCCCTGAAAAACACAGCCCGTCACCCGCCTTTCTGCACTGCCCGTTGGCAACTCTTGCATGGCAAAACCCGATGGCGCTGATGCCACATAAGGGCTGAGCGATCAAGCACTAGGAGCTAGGGTTGCCAGATGCTTTCAGAAAAAACACCACCACCAACAAAAATGTACCAGGAAAAAGTTTGTTGAGAAAAAAACAAACAAAAAAAAACCCATCATGGCCCCTTTAAAAAGGGGAGACTCCCACCCTTCTCTGGTGAGGCTTTTTGGCCCTAACAGGCTGCCAGCGGCCAGCATCTTACCTCCCTGTGCCGGGCCGGACAACTTACTGCGGAACCCGGTAAGCATTAAGGTTGCCAGGCTGCCTCCATATTGAGCGGGGAAAAAAATCAGAAAGTACCGGACATTTTAAGTGTCTGGTGTTTTCTGAATTTTTTTACCGGACAGGAGGTGAAAAATACCGGACTGTCTGGTTCAGTACTGGACACCTGGCAACCCTACGAGGAGCCTTTCTCTCGGCTTATGTGTTTGCAGTGGGCGACCAGGGCAGTCCCTTCACAGCACCAGTGGCGAGGGGAAATTCCTTCCCTTAGCTATGGAACATCAGTTTGTCCAGCCCAGCTATTGATCCAGGGAGGGGACAGGATCCTGCATTAGTGTCAAAAGCTGCCCAAAGCGGAATTCTTACGGTGCATGGAAAGGGGTGAAGTGATATGCCCAAGGCCATGGAATCAGTCAGTGGCAGAGCTAGGAACTCTATCCAGGGGAACACGAAATCCGCTGTTCAGATTACCAGACACCCCCCTTTTTCCCCCCATGATGGTGACCTCTACAACATCCCTTTACATCTGGATTTGCTGATCCCAACAGTGTTAAGACTTGTGGCCTGTCTCTGTGGGGCAGGATTCATTGATGTTGCCAGCCTCCCAGGCCACACAGTCTGTCTTACGGGGCTTGGGTTTCCCGCTCTCTCTTTTCCAGTGTTAACCATGAGCAAAATTCTTGCTGAATGCAGGGATTGATGAGGCAGCTCACCTGAGCCAGCAGGTGTGGCTTCTGGGCCGGGAGAGGAGGTGGGGGAGGGCACCCTTTCCTGGCTACAGGTGAAATCAGGATGCTTGTAGAGGAAGGAGTCACTTAAGGGAGCCCTCTGGGCTGGGCTGGCAGGCCTGAGAGGGAAGGTCTGTGCTGGTGTTACTGGGAGCCTGCCCTGGCTTTGGATTGAATCTCTCTAGTTTCCAGGGGGCCGGAGGCGGTAGCTACAGGACCTGCCTTCATTAGAAGAGCTGGTGGGTTGAAAGGGGTTCAGCCAACAGGCCAGAGACGGTGGGCTCACATCTCTGAAGAGTGTGGCTTTTCCTCCTGGTCTCTGGCTGCCCTGGGGTGGGGTTTGCCAGCAGCTGAGCCTTGGGCCCGGAGCTGGAGAGGTTGGTTGGCCCCTCCCGGGAGCTGGCGCCGGAGCGTGTGGCGCGGGGTAGATCCGCTGAGCAGGACTGTGTTGTGCTGCCAGGAGAGGCCTGCTCGAAACACGCCCTGTCTTCTGTTTCCTTCCGCAGCGACCGCTCTTGCCATGTTCACCCGGAGACGCTCCAGAGGCTTCTTGCTGGACGCGGTCAACAGAGGGGTGGAGTTCGTGGAGACCCTGAAGACTTGCTACCCCAAGGCCGAGGCCCTTCACGAGAAGGACTTTGACTGGCTCTTTGACTGTCCCGAGATGGAGCGGTTCCTGGCCTGGTTCTGTACGGCCGTGGGGGAGGAGAACGTCCTGGCCCCGGAGGAAGTGGAGGCCTACGAGGCCCTGCTTGGCTCCGGGAAGCCCATCCTGGAAGGCGAGGCCCTCGAGCAGGCGCTGCAGACCTGCCGCCCGTGCCCGCAGCTGAGGAGCACCGTGGCGGAGGACGAGGCCCTGTCCCTGGAGGCGCTGGAGCAAGAGGCGCAGGCCCTGCACAGCCAGCGAGCCCGCCAGCTGCAACGGCGCAACAAGCTGCAGGGCCGCGCAGCCGGGCTGAAGCAGGCGCTGTGCCGCCTGGCAGACCAGGAGGAGAGGGCGGGCCGGGGGCTGAGGCAAGCCCAGCTGGACGTGGAGGTGGAGAACTCTCAGACCAACAGCGTCCTGAGCCAGGCCTGCGTGGCGGCAAACAAGCTGGCAGAGTGGTACAGGGAAGCTGGCGGTGGGAGGCTTCTGGTGCTGATGTCTGAGGCAGACCTGGGCCGCTACCTGGAGCTGGAGGAGCTGGCCACAGGGGCATTAGCAGCCTTCATCCAGAAGGCCCTGTCAGGGGCCACGCAGACGCCAGTGGCAGAGGGCGCTGCCTTACAGAGAGCGAAGGGACCGGGCCGGCCCCAGGCAAAGCCGGACACTCGGGCCATGGCCGAGCTGGCTCCAACCGTGCCGCCAGAGAAGGCTGGGAGTCTCCATGCACATGTGACAGAGACCCAGGTGGAGCAGGGCAGGGGAGCGGTGGCAGGGCTGCCCCGGAAAACCTGGCCAGAAGAGGACAGCCAAGAAGCAGGAGCTGCGGGGGTGGGAGACCTGCCTGGGCAGGACGGCTGCCGGGACATGGCTGAGGGGCTGGCGGAAGCAGCTCACACGATGCTGCTGGAGAGCCCGGGGAGTCCAGGAACCGAGCTCCGGGCGAGCCTGGGCAGCAGCCAGCAGGAGCTGAAGCGCATGGGGCTGGCCTACCTCTGCAGCTGGAAGGAGCTGACCCGCACGGCAGCGGAAGTGGAGGGGATCTGGGCTGGACTGCAGTGGGCAGAGAGGGCCCTGAAGAGCAGCCAAAAGAACAAGGTAGGGCTCTGCTCCCCTCCCTGCTCCTGCCCTCCAGCAGGGGGTACCCCTGGCCTGGCGCGGGCAGATCCTTCATGCTCTCCTGCTCCCCATGCAGCTGGCCGAGGAGGAGCTGGGCCTTCGCATCGCCACCTTCCAGGAGCAGCTGCGCACCCTCCAGCAGGACCTAGAGCAGACCCAGAGCCAACGCCTCGTGCCCCTGCTGCAGGTCACTGCCCGCCTCCTGCACCTGCCCGTCCTGAGTGCCGGGCTCGAGGGGGAGGCAGCTGGCCTGGGGGACCTCGCCCGGAAGCAGGAGGAGATTGCAGGGCAGCTGCTGACCCAGCATAGCCGCCTGGAGCTGCTGGGGCTGCAGCTGCAGCTGGAGAAGAGGGAGCAGCAGCAGGTGGGGACGTGGCTGGAAGAGACGGCAGCCTTCCTCCAGGACGCTAGCGCCAGCCTGCGGGAGCGGCTGGCCTGCCTCGAGGACGCCAGCCTATACATCAAGGCTTGTCCGCGCACTCTGATGGATTCCAGAGATTTCACCTCTATCCGGTAAAGGGGCCTCTGTCCGGGAGTAGGGGGTAGCGCTGGGGCAGATCAGTCAGCCAGCTAAATGCTTAGAATTGTATCCTTTAACTAGTTAACCACTGGGGGGGAAGGGCAGCTGGGTGGGAGGTCTTACCGGGGCCTCTGGGTCCTGGTCTGGGAGCACCAGGCTGAGGGTGGCTGTTCTGGCCCAGCCCTGCCATGGGCCCCACCGGCCGGGGGCTGCTCCGGCCCTACCGTGGCTGGGGTCCTGCTGGCCAGGCCGTCATGGGCAGGAGGCTGCTCCTGCAGGTTGGGCCCTTCAGTTAAGCACGGAGCATGTCGGAAGGCATATGCTTACTGGGTAACCGGCTACCCGTTAAGTTTGAACGTCCCTACCTTGGGGGAGGGGGAGGCACGACGCCCGTCAGTGGGGCCATACGCTGGAGACTGGAGATGCTCAGAGGCGGGGGGTACGATGGATCCAAATGGCAGCCGGCCAAGGAAAGGCCACTCTTGCTGCCTGTTACCCTTTCATGACAAAGGGGAAGGGCTGGCCATTGTCTGACTCTCTCTGCCAGGTTTGCCCGTCACAGCCTGTAGCACCAGTGCTGCAAACCTCTGCCAGCCAGATGCAGATCTGGAGGCATGGAGAGGGCCCCTGGAGAGGCGTGTGGGCCTTCCCTGCCCGTCCCCCTCCCTAAGCGTCGCCAAGGGCATGCTCCTGCCAGTGGGTGCTACCGTTTTTGGCACCCTCTGGCAATACAGAACTTCCTCTGTGGGCAGACCAGCTGTCCATGCCCAAGTGAAGTTTCTAAGCACACCTGGTGCTGACTGCTGTTAGCCACAAGCAAATGGAGGGCACGGAGCCTGGTTCCGATCCTGTGCGAGTGACACCGAACTCACACGTCCTGCCTCTCCCCACCAAGCCGCTGTTCTCAGTTCAGCCCCAGTAGAGACCGAGGGAGCACTCCTAGTCAGGAGCTAGGGCCAGTCTTCGTTCAGTCCTGGGGGGTTGATTTGTCGTGTCTAGAATAGACGCAATAAGTCAATTGCCAAGTGCTCTCCAGTACTCCACAGACCGAGAGGCGTAAGCGGCGTCGGCGGGGAGAGCCAGCCGCCCGCTTTCCCCGGGGAAGCCGCTGCTGTGAGCAGGCCTTGTCCGTGGCGATGTGGCTCACAGCTGAGGTGCATCACTTAAGTCAGTGGCGTGTGGTAGTGTAGACAAGGCCCTTGGCACTCGTCACATGCGCTCACCTTCTGCACGATCCGGTGGGCTCCCAGAGAGGTGGGCGTGCCGGCCCCAGTCAGTCGCTAACGGGCACCTTGGCGTCACGGTGTTGCCTTTCCCCCGTTCAGGCTCTGGGAGATGCTGGAGAAGCCGGGCCAGGAGAAGCAACTCTTCCACACCTACGAGACGCTGGCGAGCCGGGGCTCCCGCCTGCGCCAGGAGCGACGGATGCTGGAGGTGCAGCTTGCGGTGGCCCCCGCCCAGCTCCCCGCCCTGGAGTTGGCCAATGAGCTGCTCTACAGGCTGATGTATGGCGACTCCAACCAACTGCTGCTGAACGGCCAGGTGCGCAAGGCCCCCGCCCTCGGGGTGGTGTCATCACTTGCTTTTCTTCCCCACCCCGCCTCTCTGTAAGGCGCCTAAAACCAAGTGACCTTGCCAGCCAATCAGCAGCCAGAGGCATTTTGCTTGTAGCATCCCCCTGGGACGGTAGGGGATCCTGATAGGTCGGTGCAGAGCAGCTCTCTCCTCTGGCTCCGTGACCTCCTTACTGCAGGGGCATGGTCCTTCCCTGCACTCCCACCCCACATGTTGCTTGGGTCTGTCCCCTCTCCCTGCAGGAGCTGGCTGCGCCTCTGGAACACCTCTACG
>JANRFK010004440.1:1927837-1957809 GCA_030068395.1 Apalone spinifera | reverse complement strand
TCTGGGGCTGGAGAGGCCGGGCAGGGCCAGGCCATGCAGCATGGTGTGCCCTTCTTCCTCCCCTGGTGCTCCGGGACTAGAGAGGCTGGGCCGGGCCGCACAGTGTGCCCTGCTGGGGAGGCTGGAGCGAGCCCACACTCGCCCATGCTCACCCACTCCCCTCCCATGGTTGGAAGGGGAGAGCACGCTTGCGGCATGCCACCCTGCCTTCCCATGGGGGGAAGGGAAAGGGGCGGGACCTCAGCAGAAGGGGCGGGGCTAGAGGCGGGGTTGGAGGTTTGCCTCCCCCAGCCCTGCCTTCACCAACCGCCCATGGCTTTGGGGTAGATGTCTCAATGGAAGGTTTAAGGGGAGTGTTCAGGGAAAGCTGCCTCCTTCGACTGTCAGAGGCTCCTGCAGCGTAACACGAGTACCGGCCTATTCCACTGCAAATGGTATTGGAGAAGTAAAGCTGATGCTAAGCCTTTCATCTGGAGCAAGTTCTTGTAGCATTTGTATCACTCGGCCTGGCCCCCCCGCCCTTGCCACGGGGTGCAGAACCTTACTCCTCAGGAGCCCCCGACAGCAATGACAAAGTGCTACCGGTGTGGTGGAGCTGAGCCCCAAACGCATCTGTGTGACGTGGAGTCAAGGGTTCATGGTGCGCAGTGGACAGGAGGCCAGGTGCTTAATCTAGGCAGATCCCCGGCACTGCCTCAGGATTTCACCCCCGGCTGGGAGAGCCCATACCTCATGCACAGGACCATATGGATATTACTCCGAACTAGGCCTGTGTATGCAGCCATCAAGTTGGCCTTGGTAGGCTGCTGCCCTAGGTCCTGGACAATGGGCTTCATAGTAGTCATGATCTGGTCCTGCTCGTCCGGAGCATACAGATTGGGGATGTCTCCGGAGTTCAGCACGTTGTTGATATCCTCCAGGAAGGACTCGTTTTTAATCTAGATGGAAGAACAAACACGTGTCGGCTGGTTCTCTAGATTCACAGAAACACCCCCAAAAGCTCAGCTGCCACGTCGAGATCCCACGTAAAGCTGTCTGGTTTCCAGTGCAGTGCCACCGCTGTGCGGCACGTATCACCGTTTACATACGTTCAGCCTCATCCTGAGGACGTGGAACCATCTGGAAGAACTGATGCTCCAGGGTGAAATTCTGAACTATGACCTCGTTATTATTAAACTATCGTTTAAAGAAATGAGCCAATAGATTCAAATTTGGATCCGCAAGGTTAGGCCCTTCAACCCACAGTTAGCCACCTCCACAGACATCGCTTCACGCCGCCCAGCACCTCTGAACATCGGTTCCCAAGGAAGTGTCTAACCGGGGACGCACAACCCTAATTTTGAGCAGGCGGGTTTGGAAATCAGGCCCAGCTGTGCCATCACCCTACCAGAGGGACCCAGCTGACGTCACAGAGAATTCCACCCAGCTGCACACTCAGCTGTGGTGTGCCCTGAGCTCCAGAGTCTCTCTGGGAGCAATGGTGCCAATTTTCATTTCTTGGGAGGACAGGTAAGGAGGCAGGGCGGATGCTGAGGACAAGAAGGGGATGGCTCAAAGTGAGGTCATCGTTTGTTTAAGCTTCTGGAAGAACAAGTGCCCAGGCGCCATCGGTCTAGCTGTTCCACTCTGACCCCGCACCAGTACCTGCGAGTCTGTGAACAGAAAGGTAATGGGCAGTCTCTGCAGGCCAGCCTTCAGCATGATCTTCTTGACGTCTTCTCGCCACTCTGTCATCCCATAGTTTTTGGACAGTTCAATCTGGAAACATTCGTAGTCAGCCCTAGAGGGGAGAGACACTCACACTGCAAAGCCATGCTCCAAACTGGACTCCGCTTCTTTCACAGGAGACTCCAGCCCGGCAGGATATTCTGAAACCCTAAGTGTGGGAAATGAACACACTGCCTGTGTTTTCCTCCTCCTAATGAGGAGCACGTGGCTGTCCTGATGCACATGCCAGCAGGAGCATGGCACTGCCTAAAGGAAAGGCAGGGCTGGAATCAAATCAGTATTTACCCTGCCAGAGGATTAGAATCCACTCCTCTGAGAGTGTGTATTTTTGTAGAGCTGGTCTCTTTATTCCTCAGTCCCAAAGACCCTTTCCCTCCCAAGAGCCACTCCTCCCAGCCCCTGGCTCTGATGGACTGCTTGGCGTAGCTTTCACAGCCTGCCACTAGAACGCCTTACTAAGGGGTTACTGCTCTAACTCCCTGTTGTCCAGAGCTGCCTCTGGCCTGGGAGAGAGCCCTGGAACGGAACCTGTGCCTCTCCCACTGTGTGTAGAACACTCCGCTTGGCCGCTGCTCTGCTCTGCTGGACAGAAGGGAGTTTGGTGAGAGGCAGCGCTCCTACAGCAGCGCTGGATTTAATGATGAGACTGAGGTTCGCAGGAAGGCAGGGCGGGCACAGCTGCGTGGTGCCAGCTCCGCAGGCGTCTTTTTCCTTACATGTGAGAAGCCAGCCTGGTGAGAGACTCCCTTCCGCTCCCGCCGACACCCAGCAGGAGCGCATTCCCCAGCGCCTGGCGCAGGATGCGGCTGATCCGGCAGATGTGCTGCATGGCGTCCATAAAGAGGACCAGCTTCATCTTGGTGGTGTTGATCTGGTTGTATTCCTCCATGTACTCCTCAATAATGCGTGTGAGCTGCAGGCAGAGAGATGCGGGTAAGAACAGGGACGTGGCAGGTGCAGCAGAAGCAGCCGAGGGACAGATCTGCCCCTTGTGGCAGGACCATCCCTGAGAACCGCACGTAGGTGGAAATAACGTTCATTTGACGTGGCGCTCACATCAGAAAGAGGCCACCAGCACGACACTGCTCATTTCCCGCTGGCTAGGCCCCCGAGCAGTGTACTGGGGCCACCTGGGTCTCATTCTCTGGATTCAAGATGGAAAAAGTAGCTGCTAAAAAGGGGCAATAAACCAGCCCACCAGGACTGAATCCACCCTTGCAGAAAAGAATCCAGGCAGGACTGAATCCACCCCTGCGCTGTGTTTAACCTTTGTAGCCAAAATGCCTCACACACATGATTTCCTAAACACTATCCTGGGCCATTTCCACCAGGGCCGTCTTCAGCAGTGTTGCCCAGGGGTTAGTGCAGTGGGCTAGTGGTTAATATTTTATGGATTCTATAGGTGGAACCTCTCTAGTCCGGCACCCTTCAGACCTGAGCGATGCTGAACCAGGGAATGTGCCGGACCTTGGGAGGTCAATATTGTCGAGCAGCATTCCCAACACTGCCATTGCTTGCTGGGCTCTTAGAAGACATTTAGGGATAAAATAACAGCACAGAACACAGAGCCAGGACTGGTGGCTGTAAACAAACTTCACGGGACTGTGGGAAACTTGGCCACATTCATAAGTGGACATCCGGCTCACTAACACCATGCCGGGCCCGGGTGTTGCCAGACACCCAACAAGAGAGGTTCTACCTGTATTCTCAGTTCTGCCATGAACACAGTTTTGCCCCTTGACCGCAGCTCTGCAAAGTTAGCATTCCAAACACTCCACTTCTTAGCATTCAGCAGGGCTGAATGAAAGGAAATGAAAATCATAAAAACGGGAGGCAACGTCAGAAGCACCCTACCTTCTCCTGGTCATCAATTAGTTCGTAGAGTTTGACGTCAGCCCCAGGCATCATGAAATCCCCAAAGAGAACTGGCTGGTAGGGGATCACCTCCTCAAAGGTGGTGTCCCACTCAGCCATCATGCTCTTCATCAGATCGTCAAACCAGTTGCGGTCCTCCTCGTTAACCAGGCGGTCGCGGAACACGCGGCAGCTCTCATGGTACCAGAGCCGGAGCAGGTGCAGTTTGTTCTGGCAGAGAATCCCAGGGAGACACACCCGTTAGGCCAAGTCCCTCCTGCAGGACGGCTCGGTTACGCCAGGGCATCTGGCCGTTTTCCAACTCCCCGGTTTGTTGGGAGGGAAGAATTTGAGAGGGTGCCACTAAGTCCCTTGCTTTGGAGCACTGCATGCTAACGCAGGTGCTCTACAGAGGAGCTAATTAGCGCTGCAGTAACTACCCCTGCTATTCTGCCCCGCACCGGGTCAGTTTCAAAGCCACATTTTTAGAGTTTAGTCTGTCATCTCTTACTCCATTGTCCCAGGGCCTGAGATTAAGCCTGGAAAGACCCAATATGACCATCTACCCTGCCCTACATAACACGGGTCAAAACCCCTCTGCCAGCAATTCCAGTAGTAAGCCTCTATCTCTCTACATCGTGCTGTTTAAAGGACATGAGTTAAAGGCTCCAAGTGATGGAGAACCCATCACATTCCTAGGCAAGTTGCCTTTCCCCCAGGGGGAGTGAGCGATAGCACCCTGGATATTGGAGCTCCTCCATCCCAAGTTCTGGGGGTGATTTCATAAATACTCTTGGGCAAAAAGACACAACGCATCCATCACACGTTGCACAATGCTGAGTAACCTGGGAAGTGCAACATGCCCCTGGTAGTAGTGCCAGGCTGTGAACTGCTCCTTGCCTTTCCTATGTCCATTCTGAGCCTTGGCCTCTGCTCGGTGAGCTCCGGACGTCCCCGACTGTACAGGGCGGGTGACAAAAGGGGGGGACTGACCTCAATTTTGCAGGCTTCGGCCATGAGCATGCCCTGGAACACTTTGGAGAGATCCCTCAGGTTAAAGGTGTAGTGCGACTTGGCTGGAGTAGGCAGCAGTTGGGAGGTGATGGTGGAATACACACGAATGGTGGCATCGACAAGGGGCTCGTTCAGGTGCTCGGCGCCGGGGGCTCCCGCTGCAGGAACAGAAGGCAGCCGCCTCGTGGGGAGGGGAAGGATGGACAGAATTCAAGCACAACAGGCAGGCGGACTGGCATGACGCTGGGGCCACCGTTGCTATTGTTCAGGGACACTACGGGCCTCCACTTGCCTGAGGGCCCGGCCGTCTCCTCAGCTTGCTGAATCTGCAGCCTACGGGCCCAGCGCTCGCCAGCGCTCATGGAGACCCCACCACTCACAGCCAGACTGTCCAGCTAGTCCGCCCACAGGAGCTCAGCTGTGAACCGACCCTGAGCTGCCGGGCAGCAGCTGCCCTACAAGCTCAGAGGCCTCTGCAGAGGCTGACTATGTCCCAAGTGACCTTAGGCACAGGGCCAGATTAAAGAAAAGGGGGTGGAAAGTCATGGGGGTGTCACCAGTAACAGACCAGGGGGATGCCTAACCAGCCCTCTGTCCTCTTGGGTTTCCGGGATGCATTTGCTGCACATTGAACTCAATCAAGGTGGGTCCTTGAGGTCAGAGTCCCCTGCGTGGTGGTGAATGGCAGGTGGCCCGCCAGTTACCAAACCGTTTTGTATCCTGATCCAGTGTCTTATAAAAACAACCAGCTCAGTAACAGCCTGTCACATTCTATAATCACACCCACTTCTTCAGATGCTGTGATCCCACCCACATGGCCAAATTCACTGCTTGTGCCTTGGCTTCACACCCACACTCCTCACTTCGGCCCTGAGTTCATACCTACGTGCCACCATATCCTGTCATTGCTCAGAACCCCCTCCCAGGTGCCCAGACATGGTTACAATCGGACGTCCAGAACCCTTTCCAGTGCCTACACTCAGACGCCCAGCTCTGTGGGTGTGACCCCAGGTTCACACCTTGGTCCCAGACCACCCAGCTCAGGCTCCTGGATGGGAATAAAAGGCAGCTGGAAACTGACCAATGATGAGAAGGCCCAAAATGAAATCAAGTCCAAGTGACTGGTTGTATTCTGAAAATCATTCCCTGGGTTGCTACAGCACTTGTGCAGACTCAAATACTCACTCCTCAGCTGTTCACCGGCTACAGCCGCTGGAGAATAAAAGAAACCCCTGCTGCTTCTACAAAATCTGAAGCCAACTACAGAGATCATAGCGCACCCCTTGCCCCATCGTGTGGGCAAATGTCTGACTCTGCTGAAGGATACAGATAACCCATAGCTTTAGAATCCCTCTCAGCATCCCGTGAGCACAAAGCAGGCCTTGTGTTCGGTCTCTCTCACTTACGGACTGGATCTCTGTAACTTCTTTCGCCAAGGAGGCCAGCTAGAAAACCAAGGAAGAAAAACAAAGATTGGCAAAGATAGGGGAGGAGATCCACACTCAGAAAACCCTCTTTGAGAGGACTATGCTACGCCAGGGTTTATGGACAATTTAAAGGCCAGATTCTCTGTGGTGGTAATTGACACATCTCCGCCAAATATGATGAAAACGTGTCAATTACCCCAGCGGAGAATTTGGCCCTAAGACCGAAGTGCTCTCTCTCTGCTCCCTCAGCAGCACTTTCCAGATTCCAGTATTTCTCGGTCCCATCATTAGCTTAGTTCTCAACCACGTGGGAATTCAAGTGGGCAGAGACTTGTGAAGAGGAAAAGCCTTGTGTCCGCCTAACTCACCCATCCAGCTGCCAAGAATGGTAGAGAAGATTTTCTTCTTGCTGCTGTCCTCCATCTCCGTGAAGGAGAGATAGTTGAAATGGCGGGTGAGGCGGGACGTGATGGCATTCCTTCCTCCGCCTGGGGGGCCCATGGCGCAGACAAAGTTAATATCCACCAGTTTCTTGAAGGTACCTGGGAGACAGTCCAGAGGAGAGTAATGGCATAGCCACATGCCAAGACTAAACCAGAAATGCTTTCTATGAATCCGATGTGTCACTCGCTAGCTATGGACACACACTGGAGACTGGCTACCTCTGCATCAGCCTCGCTAGCCAGCATGCCAACCCTAGAGGATGTAAGTCATGTTAGGCACAGAACCTGGAGCCTACCGATCTGTTTCCTGTCGTACCAGCCGTGGTGGTCCATCCACTGCCGAAGCAGCTCAATGGGAGGCTGAGCGCCATAGGTCTCCAGTGCCGGCATGTTTAGGTCATCAATGAAAAATATGAAATACTTGCCAAGAGGTGGCCCAAACACCCCCTTCCTCCTGCAGGAATGGAGAACGCATGTGAGAATGGAGATGGCTGAAGGGCGGACAATTCAGCGCTTCCATCACTACAGCATTCCCAACGCAGCCCAGGTCAAGGGCCCTCTGCATAAGCTGCCTGTGGATTCATCCCCTCTCTAGATCTGCAGCCCACCCCTCGTCTCCTGAAAAGGCACAACACAGTGCTCAGGTGAAGGGTTGGGCTGTGCCAGGACAATGGGATGTGCCTAGAATTCAATTGTTTCTCATGAAATGGAAAGGGAGGGGTCTGGCAGGAGGGAGTTATACTGCAGAATGACCACAGGGGGGAGCAGCAAGGGGCCAGAGATGGGGACCAGGACAGCTTTAATCTCACTGGACATGGGTGGAGAAAAGGACAGCTATCAATTATATATTTCAGAGTGTTTGTCTCCTTGTGTGTCTGCTTGTCTGTGTGTCTGTCTGTCCCCCCACCGGAGGGACATGCACCCTTCCCCCGGCTGTGCTCCCTGGAGCTGCAACACCCATGGACAGGCACATCTCATCTGGTTCCAAGCTGCCATGGTAAAAAAGGGCTGGGGTTGCCCTCTCAACATGGGGCAGCCTGCAGACTGAACCCTCCTCTCCAGCCCTACCCCAGAATAATGATTTAAATGAAGGACAAAACTAGAGTTGAAGACCTGAGCGGCGCTGGGTAAAACCTCTAGGATCTTATTTGGGCTGACCACTAGATGCATCAAACCAGACAGTGGATGGTGAGGAAGGGCAGCCATGCCACAGCAAGCCTCCTGGGGCTAAGAACGTGCTGGATGACTCTTGGCAACAGCTCAAGTTTCCTCTCCTCACCAATCTCCTTAAAGAGCCACTACCCGGATTTTGTGGTGATTGCTGCTTTGTTAGAGTAAATTGTGTGGCATTTAAAGGATAACTAGGATTGGGGCAAACCCCTCACTGTCTTTTATTGGCCATCGCACCCAATGTTTCTAGTCCGCCCTGACCCAGAGTTAGGATCAGAAAGCCCTTTATTCCCCCAGCCAGAGTCCTGTTTGGCCACTGTCCTTTTGATGCTGGGGATGAAAGCCAGGGCAGAGATAATAACAACGACAGCTAGCACGAGCGCTTTGCCTTTTGTCCAGTTTGCTGTCAATGAGGTCCTGGGTTTGGTTGGCGGAGGTGCGAGCAGAAAACGTCAGAAAGTGGGTGATGTATTCCAGAGGCAAGTTCTTCAAAAGCTTGTCTGAAATGGTGAGAGTCTTCCCCGTGCCAGTCGGACCCACACAGAGAACCTGCGTTGAGGAAAGGGAAAAGCAGCCAGCCTTGCAGCATAAACCCAGGCAGCGGGAACGGCCACTTGCCGACGGGTTTACGTTCACCGACTCAGTTGGGACGAGGCAACGCCCACCCTCCGGGGCCTGCCACGCCAGTCAAGGACTATCATTTTATTGTCTTAGTTAGGGAGGCAGATCAGGACAAGGGAGTGCTCTTACAATGGAAAGAACCACACTGGAAAAGGAGGGGATGCAACCCGAGAGAGCAGGGACATCTTGGGTGGTGATTGGTCATTATTTGGAGCAAGCGAGGGAGAGCCCAGCACCTGCGCTGCCTTGGTCTACCTATGGAAAGTTGGCCTTTCTCTATTGGCACCAGGCGAGTTGGTGAGGGAAAGAAACAATGAAGCTTGTAAGCCAGGTACCATGGCCAGGCCCAGGAAGTGGGGAAAATTTAACTCTATTAGATATTGCCAAGGCACCTAGCACCTAGGAAGAGAGGGAAAACGAGACCACAGCCAAGGAGATCCAGGTTAAATCCAAAAGCAGAGCCAAGGGCTGGGCACATACTGGTTTTCGATTGGTGAGCAGCATTTCCAGCAGGTGGGCCATCTGCACAGTATTCATTGTGGGGATTATGATGTCACAGTAGCTGGTGTCAGGGATTATGGTGAACTGTGCCGTGGAATCCATCCAATTCACCCAGGCAACCTGAAGGACAGAATTGTTACCGGACAAAACATCTCCCTCTGAAATGGGGAGGCTACAAATCAGCACTTGCACTGGGATTTCCCGCTGCTAAGCTCTTGGTGTCATGGACTCCCAGATCCTTACTCTGCTCTCTACAACATCTCTCTCTTCCTGATTGTCCCCCAAAGCAGCTGACACTTTTACAGTGGACTAGGGGCAGCCTGCGGGTTGCCCCAAAGCAGCGCTCACTTGAATTTCTTTCAAACTTGGTTCACATGTTGACAGAACATTTAAGATAGCTGCAAGAACAGACAGTACCATTATACAGAGATCTAAATGAACCAGAAGGGGAAACAGCTGACTGAAAAGCAGGAAGGCTGTTTAGGGCTACGTCTATACCGCAGGCTTCTTGCCCAAGAAGCTTTTTGCAGAAGAGATCTTCCACAAAAACTTCTTGCGCAAGAGCGCGTCCACAATGCAAAAGCTTTTGCACAAGAGAGCATCCAGACTGCATAGATGCTCTGTCGAAATAAAGTTCTGATGGCCATTCACAGAATAGCCACCAGAGCACCCGTGCTTTTTTCGATTGGCTCTTTTTGCGCAAAACCCCCCTGTTGCCCATCCACACACACCTTTTTGCGAAAGAATTCTTTTGCAAAAAGGAGTTATTCCTTGTAGAAAGAGGAATACCTACACCGCAAAACCCCCTGTTCTTTGGATTGGCTGTAAATTTACAATGTGCAAAAACGCTCTTGAGGTGTGGACGCTCCACAGGTTTTTAAGCAAAAAACCTGCAGCCTAGTTGGAACCTTCCTCTGTTTTGCAGTTTCAGGGAGGCCCCTGAAATGGTTGGGGCAGGGAGGTTGTATGTGTGTATGAAATGAGTTACTGATTCCCTGGAAAAAAGTCAGGGGCCAAAACCTACTGGCTCAAGGCCAGGCCCAAGCTTAGGAAAGTGAGGGTCAGCGTCTTCTTACAGATCCCACTGCTGAGGTCTTTCCCTAGTGTAAATGACTCCGGTGCTCAGAGACCCAGAGAAACGTAGGGCTGGGAGGGGCCTCCTGAAGTCATCAGGTCCAGCTCCCACATGCTAGGACTAGGGGTGCTGAGGCTGCTGCTGCACACCCCGTTTGACGTTGTTTCTATTATAGACAAGACAAGTGCGGTTCAATGCCTAGCAGATCCCCCACTATAGAAATTGTTCCAGCACCCCAGATCCAACCCCTGAGCAGAGGCAGGACCAAGTAACCCTAGACCATCCCAGACTTGTTTTTAAATGTTTCCCATCCTGGAGACTGCACGGCCTCCCTCTGAGTCTATTCCAGAGCTTAACTACTCTTATGGATAGAAAGTTTTTCCAAGTATCTAACCTAACTCACCCTTGCTGCAAGTTAAGCCCACGACACCTCCTACCTTCAGTGAACACGGAAAAAAATTGATCTCAGTCTTCTTTTATCCAGGTTGAACATGCACACTTTAGATCAGGTTTGTTGTTTTCCTCTGGGCTCTCTCCAACTTATCCACATTTCTCCTGAGCTGTGGGGCCCAGATTTGGCCCTAGAGCTCTAGCTGGGGCCTCAGCAGTATTGTGTTAGAGCAGGACAGTTACTTCCTGTGTCTTACACACAGTGCTTCAGTTAACAAAGCCCAATATAATATCGGCCTGTCTGAAGTTGCATCCAGCTGAGGACTCCTATTGTGTTTGTTTGTGGCTTTCCCAAGCACCAGCACCACGAAATTGACATTACTCTTCTCATTTGTGCTTCTCCCTCCCTCTTCCCCTTCCTTCTGAGTAACAGCAGTGAAAATGACCAGACACTGGGCATTTCCCAGCCTGGGGAAACCCTGAGCAGTGGCAGAGGCTACATTTGGAAGATCTAGGTCACTAACACAAAGGTAAGAAATCTTGTTTTAAGCACAATGTTCAATTTCTCCTTAGACAGCTCCGCCCAGTCTAGCAGGGCTCTGACTCACCCTGATGAGCAGAAGGACCCTGTGTGTGTGGCACCTTAGCCTTAGCATCTGGCCCCTCCCTCCCTTCCACTCTTTAGTTTGATGAATCAATCGGATTTTAGTGCACTATTCAGAGGTGGGTAAAGTCTCTACCTCCTTGACAACATCTTCATCAACATCATCCTCGGGGTTGCTGAGTCCAGCATCATCCAGCTTATAATCGTAAACCAGCCCCTCCGCTGGGAAAAGTAGCTGGATCTGTGGGGGATAAAGCAAAGCAGGATTGCCACCCCTAGATCTGGTCTGATCAGCCTGTGGAACTCCTTGCCAGAGGAGGCTGTGAAGGCTAGGACTATAATAGAGTTTAAAGAGAAGCTAGATAATTTCATGAAGGTTAGGTCCATAAAAGGCTGTTAGCCAGGGGATGAAATGGTGTCCTTGGCCTCTATTTGTCAGAGGCTGGAGAGGGATGGCAGGAGACAGATCGCTTGATCATTGTCTTCGGTCCACCCCGTCTGGGGCACCTGGTGCTGGCCACTGTCAGCAGACAGGATACTGGGCTAGATGGACCTTTGGTCTAACCCGGTACGGCCGTTCTTATGTTCTTATGTTATGTTCTTATGATCAACTGAGCCCCAGGAACCAGGCCAATGAGGAGAACATCGGTTTTCAGCAGTGAAATTCTGTCCAGCCCCTATGGCTCATCTGTCTCTAGCCTCTTTCCTAGGGGTTTCGATGCGGATGTTCTGATGAAGTGTGACGTTTTCCAGCTGTGGACAATACCTCAGGAGGGACCCTCACACAAGCCTTCTGGAAGCTCAGGGAGCTGTTCCTAGGTGCTACTATCATGAGCGGAAATCACCATTCCAGCTACTCACCTGCTCCTTTTCCATCTTCTCTCTCAACCACAAGCTGAAGGCCATGCGGCTTTGGGCATCTCCAGTCGCACCCACGCTCCAGATCAAAGCGAACATGAACCAGGGCTCAATCAGTTCTTCGAGTCGAGCAATCTTCTCCCGGGGAAGCTTCCGAATGCCCTGAACGGCCGATAAGCAGCACAAATTTCATCCTCCCATGCAGCTCAA
The DNA here is from genome assembly GCA_030068395.1 of Apalone spinifera. Classification (NCBI taxonomy): domain Eukaryota; kingdom Metazoa; phylum Chordata; order Testudines; family Trionychidae; genus Apalone; species Apalone spinifera. The sequence goes on along the minus strand of JANRFK010004440.1, from coordinate 1,945,914 downwards.
TTGGAAAGGGGGTTAAGTACATCTTGACTCCTCCATTTAGCTAATTTATTGCTTTTTGGAATGATTCTCAGGCGGCTCTATTTGTTACAGACGGTGAGCCAAATTCTGCTCTCCATTACACTGCTGTAACTCTGGGGGTTTCTCACTGTAGCTCAAAGCAGAATTTGGCCTGTGGATTTTAAAGTGAGAATTTCCCTGTCTCTTTCAATATCACACAAAGAGATTTGCATCCCAGGTATATTGTGCAATATACATGTGCAATCTATTTCACCTAGCAATACCGCGTGGCGCTACTGTTGTGTTTGGCAGGCTATCCTCTTGTTTTATACTAAAGTATAATTCTCTTTTGTGTACAGAACCAGACTCAGCTTTCCCTGGTATACTCATCTTCAGTCTAACCCTGCATTCAGCATGAGTCAGGGCAGTGCTGTACGTAGAGGAGCGTCGGAGTAAGTGCTCGAGCTGCCCCCAGCCCTATGCCTAGAATGAATTGGTCCCTGTACCATCTATCACAGGGCTACTCAACTTTGGAAGCCCCGGGGCCCCAATGAAACTCACAGCACATGCCGAGGGCCGCAACTTAAGTGTGGTTGCATATGTATATGTAAATATATATGCAAATATATGCAAATAGCTTCTTTCACACAGTGCTCTTGGCACCTTCTCCCTGGGGGCTAGAAACGCCGACACCCTGTACCTGTCTGTTCCAGCCAGCCCGTCTGCTTGCATCTTTCAGTGCTTGCCCCTCCTGGGAGATGCCTCGCCACTGTGGAGCGTATTCCCAGTGGAGGCCATGTTCAAAGGATCCCACCCGCAGGCCGTGTGTTGAGCCCCGCGTAAACCTAACCCGCACCGTGGGCTGCAAACAAACAGGCCACGGGCCACGTGTTGAGTAGCCCTGGTTAATCGTGTATCGTGCCCAGTTGGTAGCTCTCGCGTTCCTTCTACACGAGGCAGCTTAACCCGCTAGTGCTATGTGCAGGGAGAGCAACAAAGAGTTGGTACAAACATCCCTACCTCAATGGGGATGAAAGGTTCATAGAAGCACTCCAGCAGCTTGAGAAGGCTCATTGCCAGGTTGCTGTCTGTTGAGGCAATTACCTCTTTCACTGATCTGCGGACAAAGCTGATGGACTCCTGCAAGGACGAGGCAAACACAGATCAGCTCCTTTCTCGCTGTCCTTTCAAGAGTTTATTTACCTCCCAGGGCTTCCCTTTCCCCTTTCGGCACGGCATGTGATATGGAGCAGCGAGGGCACGGCAGACAACACTGCCATTTCAAGCTGTGCCCCAAACATTGCTGGCATCCGCCAGCGAACGGAGGCCTAGGAGCGCGTCCGAGGAACTCTCTTCTGTTTGATCCTGACCAGATGATAAGACAGTCCTGCTCCTTGGCTCCGTACAGCAGCCGCTCTGTGTTGCTGTCCCTGCTGATACGTTGCCTTTAGGCTGTCTCGAACGGAACTCTGTTGTCCGCCATCAAAATGATGGCAATAGCGAGGCTCAGTTTTACAATTGAGAGCCACGTCCCTCACTCCACAGGAGGAAACAGTGTTACTGGCGGAATGAATTCGGCTGATTCTAAAAACCCCACGGGTCTTCAGGTGAGTATGAAGGAGACACATGTATCTGGATCAGTGAGTTCCCAAGTTATTAAAACCAGCTGATCCGCTCTGGGCGTCCGTAGCATGAAGTGAATCCTAATCTCAGAGGAGGCTAAAATCTTAGAGCCTTAGAAGGAGCGACGCCTCCAAAGCTAACCCAACTGGATCTAAGCCACGGGCACCCTAGAGAGCTGGACACGACAGGAGCTTACCTCTAGGAATCTGCTGAAAAGGGATTCGAACTGCTCTGCAAAAGGCTTCATGATGTCTGGCATTTTCCTCAGCCAGCACTCAGCGAAGGGCCTGAGCCCCAAGATGCTGGGCTCCAGGTAAACCATGCCACACCGGGAGACTGTGGCGGGGGAGGCAACAGCCAGGTCCTGGACTTCAAACATCATGGTCATCACCTGAAAACCAGGGGGGGGAAACAGAGATCTGTCAGCACAGCTCTGCCTTAGAATCGCTCAGCATGGCTCGGTGATAAGGGCACCTCGCCGGCTCAAAGGAGTCAGCTCTACTAGGCAGTTCTCTGCCACTGGTGTGGGGAGGGAAGCCGATGAAGCGGGTGCGGGGGCTCCCTGGGCTTTCCATCTCCGTGGATTCAGACTGAAACTAGGGCTGTCACAGAAGCAAAGGACGTTCGAGTTCCCCTTGAACGTCAGTAGCATTTGGCCCGTCTAGCTCTCCTTGACACTCACCGTGTGTCTAGACTACAGGGTTTTGCTGACAAAACTATACCTGCATCTATACTACTGCCGAGTTCTGTCAACAGTAAGTCGACAGAACACGGCAGTTTTGTTGACAGCGGTAAACCTCATTCTATGAGGAATAACGCCTGTTTTCCCAGAGTTATGTTGAAAAAAGGCACTATTGAATCCACACTGTGCTTTTTCAAACTTTGGGCGTTGAGACTCTGTTGAAAAAGCGGCTTGCTTTGTCGACGGAACTGGCTGTAGTCTAGACACTCTCTTTTGACAGGGGCTTTGTCGACAAAAGCCTGTAGTCTAGACGTATCCTCTGTGCCTGCTTGCACGGGCAGGGCATCCAGACTGCAGTCAAACAGAAAGGCCCAACCGTGGTCTGTCAGCTCTTTAGAGAAGGGCTGTCCTGCTGTTCTCGGTCTGTCCTGTGCCTAGCACACCAGGGTGCTGCTCCATGACAACCGCTCCTAGCTGTCACTGCTACACAGGTGACAATCTCGGCAGGAATCCAACCTGCCCGTAACACTCACTGGAAACCCCAAGGCAATTCTGCTGCGCGTTCAGAGAGAGAGCAGAGGCGAGACCAGCCAGAGAGGAGAGAGCCGCAAGAGAGGAGAGGAGAGGTTAGTCACCTCTGTGAGCTTAATGATTTCTCCAGAGCTGAGACACAGCTTCTTGTTATCATCCAGCACGGTGTTCATATTCTCGATCCAGACCGCGTCGACGGGCCCGTCAAACACATACCACTTCTTATTCATGTCACTGGCGATAGCGCCCACCCGGATGAGCGAGGAAAGAATCCCATCCGTCCTGTAACACGGGAGGAAAGAGGCAAGAGGAGCTGTAACTGTTGCCTGCTCCATATCTATCTCCAAGAAAAATTCAATCACCACTGAAGTCAGTAGCAACCTTTCCAACAACGACCCTGCAGCCAGGATTCCACCTCAGGCCAAATCTCTTGAGTCCAGCACCCTTGGGACCTCACTGGCTGAACCATGGGAGAGCCATATTGTCTAGCATAGTGGTCCCCAACCTTTCATGGCTGCCGGGCGCCCGGAGACAGGGCTGCTCAGGCGCTGGGCATCTGGGGGCGGGGCTGCTCATGTGCCATGCTTCTGGGGGTGGGGCCACGCAAGCGCCGCGTGCCCGGGGCCACCCACGTGCCACATGCCTGGGGCTGGCACCGCGCATGTGCCGCGCACCCGGGGCAGGGGCCGCCCATGCACCCTGCGCCGGCACCGCGCATGTGCCGCGCGCCCGGGGCAGGGGCCGCCCATGCACCCTGCGCTGGCACCGCGCATGTGCCGCGCGCCCGGGGCAGGGGCCGCCCATGCACCCTGTGCCGGCACCGCGCATGTGCCGCGCGCCCGGGGCAGGGGCCGCCCATGCACCCTGTGCCGGCACCGCGCATGTGCCGCGCGCCCGGAGCAGAGGCCGCCCACGCACCCTGCGCCCGGGGCTGGCACCGTGCATGTGCTGCACACCTGGGGCAGAGGCCGCCCATGCGCCCGGGGCTGGCACCGCGCATGTGCTGCACGCCCGGGGCAGAGGCCACCCATGCACCACACGCCCGGGGCCAGCATCACGCATGTGCCATGCACCGGGGGTGGGGCCAGCCCAGATGTTTTGGCGGGCGCACATAAATGCCCCAGCGGGCGCCATGGCACCCGCGGGCACCACATTGAGGACCACTGGTCTAGCAGCATCACCAACACTTCCACTGCTGGCTGGGCTCTTAGAAGACATTTCAGGGTAAATTAGAGGTAAATAACAGCACAGAATACTGAGAGCCAGGCCTAGCGGCTGTAAACAAACTTCATGGGACCGCGGGAAACTTGCCCACGCCCATGGTAAGTGGACATCCAGCTCACTAAAATCATGCCAGAGAACTGATGCTTCTGGACCAGAGAGTGCCAGACTGAAGAGGTTCAACCTGTACTATATATCTGAGCGAGTGCTTCACAAATGTATTCAAGTGAACAGATCCATCCTCTCTCTTTCTCCTTCCCCTCATAAATCCCTAGAATCTGCATAGTTTCTTAGGATAACCACATTAGACCTTACGTGGCTGAATCTCCCCGCGTTGTGAGGGAAATCCCCCATGCCTGTTGCTCCTATGTATGTAACACGACCCGGACACTAATAATGCATCCATACACCGCCAGTGGTGCTGGTGGTGGTGAGTGGGACAGTGGCGAAGAGCGTGATGGATGTCGATGTCTGGGATTTAATCTGTATGTAAAGTCTACAGTACAATTGCTGCTCCGACCCACCACTGCTCTCCCATTATTAAATAATTATTGCTATTTCTATAGCAGCACAGATGTTCATGGCCATTGCTACCGAGATCAAAAGAAAACAGACTAGTCTGAAGCCCGGCTGATTACAACAGATGGATTTATGTCTCTACCTGTGTTTTATATGGAGACTGTATTTTTTGTCACGCTGATGTGTCTACGTGCTGCCCCTCGGCAGGAACCAGATCGTAAATAAGCTGTCACACTTAACAGGAATATACTTTCAAAATATCCTTCAATAAAGAGCCACTGGAGCCCAGAGCTAGTGAGCTCCAGGGAGCAGTAGGAGAAATGCATTTGCTTCAGCTTTTTTTAGAGTTTTGTTTATTAGTTTTCATAGTTTTCTGGAACCTGTGCTCTTTAACTTCGTTCCTAAGCCTCTGGCCAGCGTGACAGGAAGCGTTACAATAATGGCATGTGGATCTCCAGCAAGCCACCAAGCCCTGCTTAGCTAGCCTTGCAGAGGAATATTTAGAAACCCAACCAGGGGGAATGGGCTGTTGAGAGAAGACATAACCCCTCAGAGAGCGTCTCTTGTGAAGGTGCCAGCAGAATGAGGACCGAGAACCACTGAAATAATACATATGGGGGAGATAGTCAAAGGCACAGGCACAGAGACTGCTTCCCAACTCCCATTAGAAATCAGGAGCCTAACTCTTCTTCAACTATCGTCCCTTAGTTACGGAAGGCCATCAGCACATGCCAGACACAAAAGACATTCTTCACTCCTGCCTAGAAGGTGGGTGAGGAAACTTTTTTAGGGTGGGAGCTCCTGACTCACATAAAAAGCAGTTGGGGGCCTCACACAAGTGAGAAGCAAACAAAAAAAAACAACCCAACAACCCCAAAGCCCTCACCGATGTAGCCCCCAACTGAGAAGAAAGACGCTCCCCACATTCCCCTCCCACAGCAGAGCCTAGAGGGGCCCAAAGTAGTAGATTCTGTGTGCTCCAGGCCCATGGGGGGGCTGAAGCATCAGGGCAGGCTCCCCAATGCTGGAGGGGGGAGGGGCCCTGAGCTTCAGGGGCTGGATCCAGGCAAGCCAGGGGCCACATCCGGCCACCAGGCCTGACGTTCCCCACCCCTGCTCTAAGGCAAGGAAAACTCTTTCCGGTGCTGTATCCCAGAGAATCCATAGACCTAGAGGGACCACAAGAAGCCTAGATCAGAGGAGGAGAATGGGCTTTAGCCTTTACCATTCATGTGTTAGCAAGTCAAACTCTCCATATAGCTGGCCCATGGTGATGGATTTCGGATTCAGTATGAAGTACTTGACTGCTTCATAATTCCCCCCGCTGACGGAAGGCTGACCTTTCAGAGAGGTCATGGCAGCTGCCAGCACTTTGTAGCACTGCAGAGACAGGAGGGAAGGGAACAGACATTATGACATGTATGGCAGCAGTGGGAGGGAAGTAAGCTCACAGTGACGTGATTCAAACGACAGCGAGGAAAGAGGAGGTGTAATAAAGGACTTTGCGCAAGTGTCTGGGAGCAGCCTGGGAAACGGATCTGTAAGAAAAGGCTGATCATCAAAAAGAAGAGTAGGAACGTAAATCACCAATAATAGAGGCTGGTGAAATAGCTGGAGCCCCTACATGACAATAATTGAAGCTGGGCTGCCTCAAAGCCATCCTCAGACATTTGCCCAGCACTCTGAAGTTTGGGACATTGCTAGAAAGCCTCCGAGTCCGACTGCAAAGCCCAAAAGAGCCAGCTGTTAATACACTTCATCACTGACTCAAATAGGGATAGAAGCGACTAGTCGACTATCCGATAAGCTTATGCTTATCAGATAGTTGACTAGCGACTCGACTAGTCACTTCCCCCCCTTGTTGCCTCCTTCAGAGAGAGGCAGCAAGGGGGGAGCAGAGCCAGTGCTGGGAGGAGCCGGCTTAAAAACTGGTTCCCCCGCCACACTATCTCCGTGGCGGGGGGCCGGGTTGCAGTGAGGAACAGGTGGCGCTTCTGCCTTTGAAATGTAGCAAGAGACAGCAGGTTTCTTGCTACATTTCAAAGGCGGAGGCGCCCTTATCGACTAATTGAATAATTGATGCAAATTGTATCAACCATTCGATTAGCTGAATAATCTACATTTAACATCCTTAGCTCCAAATCCACATTTTCATCCCTATTTCAAGCCAGAACAAAACCCTCTCACTGCCATAGCTCCAATGCAGAGAGACTAGAAATGCTCCATGCTCATTTAACCCTCTTCCAGATTCTCCCTCCCAGCCCCATCTAGCTACTCCTCTCCAACAGCTCATTGCACGTCTCGCTCAGCTTTACCTTGGTTTTCCCCGAGCCTGCTGGCCCCACCAGCATGAGGCCGTGGCGCACCACTGTGGTTTCGTACAGCTGGATGCACTTTGTCACAAAACCTGAGAAGGAACAAGATTCGGAGTGTGGGTCTTGCAATCTGTTTCACTTGCCAGCAAATCGGAGGAGTGCCTGCTCCAACCAGCGCAGCCACAGACTTGTTGCCCACATCGCACAAGTCAGTGTGGTTTTATTGGCCTGTAAGGACCTGGCTCCAACCCTGCAAAGCATCCATGCATGTGCTGAACTTTAAGCACAGAGCAGTCTGCCGATGACAGAGAGATCAGGCCTGGCCTTCAAGTTAAGCAGGTGCTACACCATTAAGTTGGATCGAGGCCCCATACATGGTGATAGCTTGTTCTTCAGGCCAGTCACTGGCCACAACCATTAGAGTAGTGATATCAAGACCTCAATAGTTCAGGAGCCAAATTAGCCATCAGCATTACCCAAAAGAACCACAGCAATGCGGATTCAGTGTTTCTTTTGCTGGCATGTCTCAGTGCAAAATGACTGACCCAATGTTACTTTATCTACAACAGGTTAATAACCTAGGACATGGGTTCCCAAACTGGAGGTGTGTGAAGAAATTCCAGGGGGGCACAAGGCGACCTAGTCCCCCCCCAAGTTTTGCTGCTATGGGGGTGTGTGCATGAGGGTTTCTCAAAAATCAAAAAGGGGGCGTGATGCCCAAAAGTCTGGAAACCACTGACCTAGGAAAAGCACCCTGACTGGTTAGTAGCTCAGCATGGTTAATAATTACATCGCAGCCTGGTTTATGGTCACGTGCTGCAAAGACACATTAAAGAGTCTGAGTATTGCTGAGCAGAGTAATCCAGCTCCCATCAATCACCCAGCACTTTAATATCAGTATCATATTTCAATAGCTCCCCTGCAGTGACGCATCCAGTAACAGCAAGAGATGGCAGCAGTCTTCCCTGTAAGCAGAGCACTTGGGCGGCCACCCAGGAGAGATTCACATACCACCCAGCTGATTAGCAGAGCCCCTACAGCCAGCAGCATGTGTTTCTACTGGTGGTGCACATCTGCACAGGCCTTGGTGCACAAAACAAAATGTATTCTGCACATAGATGGAAAAATTAGAGGGAAGATTGGCGAGCACCATGTTCTGTATTGATTTCACTGCTCAGCAATCTCCCATGGCACTGAATAAAGGGAGCACCTCCTATCCTCTGCATCGTTAAGGGGAAATGGCAAAGCTGCAGATAACAGCTGTTTTAAGTCCTTTCCTGCTCCTTGATACTGTACAAAGACTATCACAGAGATGTGCTCTGTTTGTTTTAAGCTTCTGCCTTCTATTTTGCATTGGAAGAATCGGGCCCTGACCTCTTCCCTTCTTCTGGAGGCCCCTGACAAGTACTGAAGACGTGGCCATGTGACATGGTGGCTGGAGACTGGAATTAGGGATGTTAAGTAGCGGTTAACTGGCTCATCGAGTAGTTGATGGAATTTCCATCGAACACCCGATTAGTCAATAAGCCACGGCAGTGTCAGCGCTCACTCCCGGTGCATCTCAGTACAACCTCCTGCCACCGCTCTGTGTTTTTAAAGGGAAGCCGGCGGGAGAGGATGCTGGATGAATCCCGGTCCTGGGTCTCAGCACTCACACTGGCTTCCCTTTAAAAATGCAGTGGCGGGGGGGGGGGGAGGGGGAGGTTGTGCTGAGACCCAGGACCAGGGATTCAGCCAGCGTCCTCTCCTGTCGGCTTCCCTTTAAAAATGCAGGGGGGAGGGAAGTGAGTGAGATGTCGACAGTGCCACCCAATAAGCTCCTGCTTACGGGGTAGTTGACTAGTCGACTTCTCCTTTACATCTGTTATTGAAATCCAAGGTTCAGCTCTCCACGAGTGAGAGTCAATATTCATCTAGCAGGGCTGCCACTGGGCACTAACCTCCACCCCCGAGGTCACTTTTCAAGTCCTGCAAACATCTGTGAAAAAGCAGAATATCGCCCGTCGCAAGCAGTGAAACAGGAGACAAGCGGATGGAGCTATTCCTGCATGCCACAGAGGACGCAGTGCATGCTCACACACGCCCACACACAGAGAATTCCGTTCCCGTTGTCATTCACCTTTAAGAGCTTTTTCACTCACCCTCCACATCCTTGAGGTTGTCTTTGGTGCAGGATTTGCGGATCTCTTCTTCCAGGATGCCATATTCTATAGGCTCCTCTTTGATCTTGGGAAACAAGTCGGAGACAATACCATTGAACAGCTTGAGGTCATCCTGCAGGAACTTGGGTACATTGACGTCCCGGATGGCCCTAAGGCAGATCAGCTCCTGCAACGAGTTAAGGAGCAATAGTGAAATGAACTCTGCGGCCCTTCCTGCTTCCTTCTGCATGATGCCCCTCCCATCCATCCAACTCAGCCTGGTCTGCCAGGGCCTTCACGTCTATTTCATTCCTTGTGTTTGCTCGGGCTGCGAGCCTTTTAGAATTCTATCTCCAGGGATTTCTCGTTCGCTGAGGTGGCCCGCGCTGGTGAACCTGGAATAGCGGGTGTGGAATCATCCTGGATGAAACCAGAGCAGTGATTGTCCACCTGGGCTAGTGAGCGGGTAGCACAAGTGGCCCTTCCTTGTGTCAGCAGCCACAAGATTGTGCTAACCACGGTGGTATCCCTGGAGAATGCAGTTTTGCTCTCTGCACTGGCATATCTGGAACGTGCGGGGGGTGCCAGCTGAAGAGAAGCAGCACTCTGACTAGGCTCTGACAACGCGGTGTGCACTCACACGCCCCTCACGTCACACGGCCTCGCTTTACGAGTGTCGCTTTCGTCACACCAGTAGGAAAACACCGATGTGGATGAAAACCAGCAGAATCTGGCATGGGCAATGGTGAGCAAAGTGTCTCGTGAGCTAAGCACGGGGCCCCACTGGGCTGCATGTGGCCCTTGGGTCACAGTTTGCCCATCACTGAACCAGAGGGTACTTGCTTCATTCATGGTAGGGTTCTCTCTCTTGAGGTTGCCCGCCGCTGAGATCACAGTCTTCACAGCTCTCATTCCAAAGTCATAATGGTCCTGCAATAGACATGGAGGAAAGGACTAAATTAGACAGTAGAGCATCACTCAGGAACAGCGAGCCTGCAATCTGTGTCTCCCATCCCCATCAGTCTGCGAGGTAAGCTAGAAAAAGCATCTCCTTTGCCAGCTGATTGTACACACCAGGAGCTTTTTTCCGGGTGAGGAGGTGGGGGATAACTGGCTGAAGAAGGAGTTTGAAAGGAACTGCTGTTAGACCCAAGTGTCATGCAAGGGCAGCTCTGCACGTTAGCGTAAAGTAAATGAAATTACAACCGGAGGGATGGTGGAGCCACACTTGGTTACAAAGGGAAGCATGAAGGAAGAAGGCGATGGATGGAGGGTGGCCCATGATGTGGTTGGGAAAGTGGGAAAGGTGAGTATTAGAGTCTTGAATTAAGAGAGATGCTCCAATACTCGGAGACCTTCCCATCGTAGAAGGCTGCATGTCAGGAAGCCACAGACCTGGCTGCTGAGCTGTTCCGATGACAGTTTGAACGTCGTGGTGATCTTCTTCGCCAGGACCTTGGCTTCGTTGAACCCAAAGGAGTAGAGCGAGATCTCTGCAATCATGGAATAGTCTGGAACCATCATAGCCACAGGGCGGAAGAGAGCCTGGAACAGACACATCCGTTAGGATGGGATGAAGACACTTCACTCCCTGCTCCTCCCCTCTGTGTGAATTCAACTCTGGGGCTGCAGCAGGCGCTTTTCGGTCGCAGCAGTTACTTACAGCTGTGGTTTCTGGGTCAACACAATCCCAGAATCTTACCACAAGCCACTCTTGCTACGTGGGCACGCCCAGAAGGCCAACCCAATTGCCACACTGGCTGGCAGAAGCACAGCTTTGTCCATGTCTTACAATACTGGACGCGTGGTTCTCAGGAGGACACATGGGTCAGTTGCACTCAGTCTAGGCTGGGGAAGCTGGGGTGGGGAAGCTGGAATGGCACAAAGCCGCCACACAACTCCCCTTTTCCGGGAGGTCCGCTGCACATCAGAGCTCTTCATACAGGACACAGTGCTGGCAGACAGGGCATGCCCTAGACATCCAGAGACCAGACTGATTCACTTCATCTCCACTGCAACCTCCATGGGGGGGCTCCTACGGATTCCAACGGATGGCTTCCCCGCCCCAACTAAGATCTGGCAGGAGGGCAGCACCTTCTGCCCTCTCTTCAAGTGACTCTCTGCTGGGGCACCCGATTGCAGGGAGGAGCAATTCAGTTTCACTATTAATAGTGTAAATACCAACGTGGGTCTGCCCCGGAAAGGTACAGCATACAGATGGCACTATGGAGGTGCCATTGAAAACAAGTCAGTTATAACAATCTATGCCACAAGCTCACTTAGACAGGCCAGGTCGCTTCGCCTCAGGTGCAAGCTACAGGAAAACCTGTTTGCCTGTTTCACATTCAGTCTGACGTTTGGGAAGTTAGGGGTTTATGTTTTCTAACAGCACTAGTGATTGTAGGTGCCTCCGTTTTGGGGAGCCCAACGTGGCACACCTGATTGGCTGTCTGAGACTGTCAGAGACAGGCACTGTGCACGCTGAGGAAATCAGGCCCTGTAAGGGCTCTCCAGCTGAGCCCCCCAAAACTGCTGGAGATGGAGAGCTGGATGTTCCTAACTATACTTTATTTCTCTTATTGGAGCCACTGTGTGCTGAGCGTCCAGCCGCTTCCCCCACAGGCAGAGACCTGCCACAGCGGGCGTCTCAGCTTTCATGCTTGCCAAAGGGGCCTGGCACGGTGAGAGGGAGCTGTGCACACTGCCTGTGCAATGCATGTGGCCTCTGGGACACGCTGGCAGGGCCATCGGGAGGTCAGGTGAACACCCGTGCTCAGGTGGTACCATTTGCCCGGAGGTGGCAAGGAGGCTCCACCACCTCTGGGCAATCTGTGTGCCTGGACAAAAGGCACAGTTGCCACCAGACTCTGCAGTCACTAGCCGTGGCTTTGTCAGTCCCCTCCAGACACAGCCAAGAAGTCAGCTCCTGAAACGGAGTCTCCCATGCTGGACTCCTGCCCTGTCCCCAGGTCCGCCCACGCTAAGCTGCCTCTGAACGGTACGGATCAGCAGCCATAGTCTGGAGCCAAGTCCCCGCCATGTCCCAGAGCAGCACCCTTCCTCTCGGTGCTAGCACAGTGATGGGCTTACTGACCTTCAGGTTGTCAGGTAATTCAGTGCGCCCTGCATAGCCGGGGTTCATGGTGATGAAGACGGCGCAGGATGGGACCAGTGGGATCTCAGCGCCTTCAAACATGAAGCGGTCCACCTAGCAAACCAAAGCATGGCCATGCCCAAGGGACAATGGAACAAGCCGGTGACAGGATCTTCCCGTGCCGGAGAAACAACCGCTTCCCCGCCGCACTGAAATGAGCCCGTGGGGAAGCAATGGGCCACCCCACAGGTGTAACTGACGAGGTCTGGCTCCCATACAGAAACCCAGTCTTCCAGGCCGTGTTTCCCCTCCTTTTATGATGAGCCCGGCTCTTACAGATTTCCCGATCCCTTACAAGCTTTCGTTTGCTCATCAACAGGCTCCCAAGCCCCAGCTATCCACAGACATTTATTCTGGTTGTGAACTGGGGACAGAATTAATTTGTGGCATGAGGCACGAGGAAGCCTGAAACCCCTGTGGAGAGAGAGGGGAGTTTCAGAAGGCAGATCAAGCCGCAGAAATCATTGCAAGTGAATTTCTAATATTAAGCCCATGTCAAGCAGCTTTCTCAGCCCTCCTGGGAGCAGCACAGTGCCTGGCTGTTCGAACTACTCAGGGCTGACTCTCCATCTGGGACCACAATTCAGAGCTGTGTGTGGGGGGAAGGAGGCTGCTTTGGAAACACCTGGAGGCCGGATAACTCTGTCAATTCCCTTAGCTGCTTATAAGCAACCCACCTGGGCGGTACCACATCTCGCCTGCACTGCAGTGAAGGCCGATGGAGCGTGGCCGCTGGCTCTACGACTAGAACCAAGCGCAGGGCGGAGAAGGGAAAAGGCCAGGCCTGCCCCTCTCTCTGCAGACACACACCGCGACTCACCCTTTGCTGCTGGGCCTTTTGAATGGTTGTGATCTGCTGGGCCACCACCGATAGCACCTCCACGTCAATGCGGTTAAACTCGTCAAAGCAGGCCCATGCGCCAGAGCTAAGCAGGGAGGGGACAGCAGGGCAGCGTCAGGGCTAGGTGGACGGGGGGAGGGAGGGAGAGGCTGACAGACTTGCTGGGTGGGGAGGCTCTGTATTCCTGGAAGGGGAGGCCTTGGACAGAAAAAGCAGGACTGGGGGCAGTCAGCCCTGAGCAGTGCCTGGACTGTCCTGCACTCTCCCTTCCTCCCCCCCGCCAGCCCTTTGCACAGCAGTACTGTTGGGGGCTGGGAGCCTTGTCCCTTTTGAATTGCCAGGCCCTGGGGCAAATGCCCCATTTCCCCCTCCCCTCGGTGGGTCTGGGTTGAACTGCCAGACTGGGGGGTGGCCGTGTGAGAGAGAGACAGGAAATGGATGCAACTGTCCTCAGAGCCTATGCCAATGTTACTAGGGGAGGTAACCCCATGGGCAGCCTGATACCAGCACAGCAGATTCCAGGCCTGCTGCTGGAAGGGCTATCAGCTGTGCCTCGCTTTGTACCCCGAATGCAGATGCAGCTGATGTCCTTGCGACAGCCAAGATGCCTGCCTCGCATTCCGGGAGGAGAGGTCTGCCCGTAAAGCTGCTTGCGAGATAAGGTCTGTGGAGAGCTATCAACTGTGCTGGCTGCACATGTGCAAGGCACAGCTGGACCAGCTCTGCTTGCTATGCAGAGAATTCGCTCCGCATTCCTTGGGGGCCTGGCTGCTCAATCCCAGCAGGGTCTCTCCTCTGGAGAGTTGAAAGGCTGAGGGCTGACCCTGGCCCGACACGTAAGATACCGTGCAAAGGGTCAGGCGTGCCCGTGTACACCGCCCCAAAGGCAAATGGTGCAAAGCAGCTTAGTTTTACTTGACAAGAATCCAACTCTTCTTTTACATTGGCCCAACAATGCCTCTATCTTTCTTTCCAACGGACATGAGGCTAGCAGCCCGCAGACCTTCCCGCGCTCATTTGCTCTGGCACTGCAAAGCCCCTGGAGGATTAAAACAATCCAGATGGGCCCCTTTCATTCCCCCACACTGCTGTGCCCAGGGTCCCCTCTCTTCCATGTGGCCAAGAGCCTCCTCCGTTTGACTCCCAGCATTTCCCCCTCACCCACTGGGAAGGCCTGGGGGCATTTCATACTCCTTAGATCACTTTCTGCACCTGGCAAGTCCCTTCAGGAATTTCCCCATCGCCATGAAGTCAAGCTGGTCGGAGCAGTTGAACACCACGGTCTGGATGGCGAGAGCTTTCCCCAGATCTTTAGTGGTTTCAGTTTTCCCTGTTCCGGCAGGCCCCGCAGGCGCGCCTCCAAATTTTAGATGCAGGGCTCCAGTAAGTGTCAGGTAGCACCTACAGCAGTGCAGAAACCGGTGATCATTAGAGGTGTTCCTTCTTGGGCTTACGAGCTGCAGCTCCCATTTCATTATTTAAGGTGACCTGCTTTATCTGTCTGCCTGGCGTGATCACAGGAAATCCAACCCATATTATTTAGAGCGCTTTACTGACAGTGCACCGGGAGTTAGCGAAGCGGTTTGGGATAACATTGCATGGCTTGATGGAAATTGACTCTGTCTGTAAGGGTGATTACTATACGAGAGCTAGCAGCCATTTTACAAAGGAATTGCACCAGCCAATTACAGAGAGAGTGCGGAATTGGTATTCATCTGCAAATCTGACACGGTTTCCCTGGGCTCGAACAAAGACATTAACTGGCTGTCGCATTATAAAGCCAGTCTCCCCTGCCTCTAACAACTGCATTTTTACATCAAAAGCTAAGAATGGGACACTTTCAGTCCATTTAATTAGCCTCATTAGCACCCATCCTACAATTGACAGGTACCTTTTCCCCCTCTTGGTCTCTGTTATTTCCACTCCAGCTCATCTGGGGCAGTGGGTTTTCCCCACGAAAGCTCATGATCCTCCATATTTTTGATATTTCTGAGATGCCAGAGGACAACTCGTTGTTTTTATATGAGAGCTAGGTGTTTTTATTGGGAAACATGCATGCTCCCTGGTACCGGTTTATCTATCCACAGGAACAGAATGGGCCCTTTGTTATTCAGATGGCTTTTGTTTTATGGTTCACTAAGAACCCTGCCGTGCCATGTCATACACAAAGCTGTAACAGGGCAGCGGGACATGAATCCTGCAACCCATGTAGTGTCCGTCCGGGCCCGATCTACCGTCGCTCTGGTACCACTTGGCTCTGCCAACGGCCCTCAGGCCACTTATGTGCGTAAGTGCTGCTCAGCGTGCATGCGGCTGGCAGAGCCAGAACCTTGCTTTACCTCGAGATGAGGGCTGCTCTCCCAGAACAAGGGAGGTGCTTCGCTCTCAGAATCTCTGTACCTGTCAGTGAGGGGGGTGATCACCAGGCGGCCACTGTTCCCCAAGTATTCGTAGCCGTAGATGAACTCAGCGTTCACTGCTCGGATGTACAGATCATTCCTGGCCCAGTAGTATCTAGGAGGAATGCAAACGGGATCTGAGACAAATATCCTGGCAGGGCACAGCAACAGCAAGACTCAAAGGGCCACTGTCCATGGCTGCTAACATTCCCTGCACGCCAGTCCCGCGGAGTCCCAAGCACCGCAGCCCTGGGCCAGAGGTTAGAAACACCTGCTGGAGGAGGGCAGAGGTGCGGTCTGGGAGGACCCCCGACCTCTCTGGGCACCAGGAGCCAAGCAGGAGGTGCTGTGCAATGGGATGTCCAGGATTCTCATGGCGCCCCAATGGACTCCCAAGGGGCGGCAGGTCAATGCCTTTGGACTGTGCTGGCACAGGCTCGCGCACGTATCGCATGCAAGGAGCTAGTGCCCGGAGCTTGGGTCTGTGCAAACCAAGCAAGTGCTGGGGTCCAGCCAAGCCATCAGGGTGGCGTAACAGACCATGACATACTCCCAAGGCATTCAGTCCACTTAAACAGACCCTCCCTGCAAACGCCCTGGCTTTCCGGCCGTGTTATGGATGCGGCCGGTCAGTAATGGATGGTGACCAGTGAATCCACACTAGGGATGTTAAATCCTGGTTGACTGGTGAAATGTTAAGTTTAACCAGTTAACTGATGAATGGGGGAGGCAGACGGGAGCAGCTCTCCCCGCTGTGGACAAGGGCTGTTCTGGATGACTGGTTGGAACAGTCCCTGCCTGCAGTGGGGTGGGCCGGGCCAGGCCCTCTAAGACAGGGCCTGCTCCAATCGGCCGGCCGGAACAGTCCTTGTCTGCGGTAGGCCCCACGGGGCTGGAGCAGTTCTTTGCCTGGGGAGCTGCTCCAGCTCCTACTGGTTAACTGGGACCAGTAAGCCTGACTCATTAAGGGTGGGGCCTACCCCTTAACCAGTTCTCCATTCACATCCCTAATCCAGAGCAGGTTTGCCTTACCTGAGCTGAGAGATCCACTCAAAATCATTCTCACTCATCACATTCTCCTCAACCAGCTTAGCAGCGACATCCTTGGCATGGACTTCGATCACAATGAGTGCGGACAACACTGTTCGCTGCATCCTCGACAGCTTTCCTCGAACCAGGGCTACCAGGTCACTCAGCTGTGCGAGGGAAGGGAAGCCAGTCAGAGCCGGCCCTGAACTGCCTTGGCTCCTATTCTCTAACCAACAAGGTACTAAAGGAGGGCAGGAGACGGACAGCCAGGAGCCCAGTAGACAGGGCACTAATCCGGACCATGAGAGACCCAGGTTCAATTCCCTCCTCTGCCACAGACTTCCTTTGTGAGTCTGGGCAAGTCACTTAGCCTCTCTCCGCCTCAGTTCCAATCTGCACAATGGGCATAACAGCGCTGCCCTCCCCCCGAGGGGCGCTGCAAGAATAAATACATTCAAGATTGCCAGGCACTCTGAGGGTGGGGGGAACCACCTTTCATAGGAGCCCCTGGTGTGTCTTAGGGCAGGGTGTTGGTGGACTGAGGAAATGCTTCAGCGTCACAAAGGATCACAGCTCCAGAAGGACAACATCCCCCAGCGCCACGGCAGAGCATGAGCGAGCAATGGGAGAACAGCTCCGCAGGGTCATATGCAGGTTCAGATGACAAGGGCAGAACTCCGAGATCTCGCGTGGCTGCTTTGGAGTTCAGTTCTTTCCCATACTAATGTAACCCACTGCTGCAGACCCTTGGCCTCACTTTGGGAAATGTCTCTGGATGCAGCTGCAGCAATACTCAGCTTATGGGCGGGGACTGATCTGACGTCAGAGAAGGTGAGACCGAAACGTGGTCTGACACATTCCTCTTTCCTACCTGAGCGCTCAGCTGTGGAAACAGCCTGGTGGACAAATCCCCAGCTTCCAAAGCCTCGGATACTTCCTTTGTCCAGAAGGTCTGACAGCCAGCGATGGTCACCTGCCCAGGCCATTGCAAGACCCACAAAGTACGCTGCGTCTTTAAAAAAAACAACCACCACCACGCATGATATTAGCTATAAGCACAACAAATCTCTTTTCTTTCACAATCTCTTATCTCTGTACACGCCCCACCTTTTCATGGCTCGTGTCCGGAAGCTACCCACTTCCACCTCAGATATTGCAACTTCGACTTACTTCTCTGCCCTAGTTTTTCCCGTTGCCACGAAAAAGCTTCCCCGAGATGCTGGGCATCCAGACAACGGATGCTTCAGTGCCTTCTCTGCAACAGATCATCTGGCTATGCAAGAATCCCTTGGGAGCTAAGAGAACAAACTTCCACTCCCACAGCTAGTTCCGGTGTATTGGAGAGTCAGATTCTTAGAGTATAATAATGCCTGAGATTTCTGATCTCCATCTTTCTTCACCTTCCTTTCTACTTGTGTCTATCCCCAGTGTCCTTCCCCTGGACCCAGGAATTAATCTGGCCCCATGTTACTACAGGTTGAACCTCTGTTATCCGGGATTCCCTGGTCTCGCAACATCCGTCATCTGGCAGGACCACGGATGTTCCAGGATCAGAGAGTCCCAGTGGAAGGCTGGTGGCTGGGCTCCCTGCATCTGGGCAGCCAGACACAACCCAGCGGGGCTGC
>JANRFK010004440.1:1914426-1927737 GCA_030068395.1 Apalone spinifera | reverse complement strand
CTGCAGCTGGGCTGCCCAGCAGAGCAGGGAAGGAGGTGGGGGACTGGCAGGGCAGTGAGGCTAGTGGCAAGGGGGAGTCAGCCAGGAGGGCGGCGGCTGGTCCAGGGCTGGGGGAGCCAGTAATGACCTCCCTAGTCCGGCAAAATCCCTCATCCGGGATTGGCCAGGTCCTGAGGGAGGTGCAACCTCCCCTCACTTTGTGCTAGGTGGGCAATCCACGTGCTGGCGGAGAAGAAAAAGAGGAGCCGGCCCCAAGGAGGGAGCAGAACAGTGCGAGGGGTAGAAATGGAATCACACAGCAGGGTCAAAGGCCACATTATAGAACCATAGGGTTTAGAAAAGCAATTCTGCTTGCTGCCATTGGTGACCACTCTTGACACCAAGACCTGCCAAACGCCACCTGCTGGACTCCCTCCCTATTTGTAGGTGGGGAGTGGAGGAGCAGCGCGGGGTCTCAGACTCACGTTTGGATACGCCCAGATGGATCTTTCAATATTATCCCGCACACTGGCCTTCATAGACTTCTCGACTTCCAGCAGCCAGTCCTCCACGTTGCCGGTGGGGTAAATGGGGACATACAGCTTCACTTCCTCCCCTTCTGCCGAGTACATGTGTGTGATCTGCAGGTCCTCCTGGAAGAGCAGCTGATAGGGGAATCACAGCACGAGATTAGTGGAGAGTTGCCCTTTTATCCCTGCCTTCCTATCAACACAGGCCACCACACAAGGAACTGAGGCATTGTTTCTGGAGGAATGTGGGCTGTAGTTTTGTCCTACTGACAGTAAACAGCTATGCCTCCAGGTCTACGGAAAATTAACCACACGGGACCAGAGCCAGATTGTCTGCTAGTGCAAAGCTGGGTCACTACACTGATCTAGGCAAGCACTAGAGCCGGCCCACAGTTTGGTTGTAGTTACGAAGTGTACTACATCTGTGCAAAATCATTGTGTCTCTCCATGAAGTGAAACAGGATTATATGACAGTCCAGAGCCCAAGCTCAACCCTGGTGCAACTGGTCTGAAGTGAAGCAAGCTATGCAAGGGATGCCTGGTCTCAGGGCATGGATAGGAATCAGTAAATCCTTTATACTCTCCATTCTGTTCTTTCAGGTCACAGTCCCCAAGGTGAGAATGCCTGGTTTCATGAACCACAGCGTAAGGACGCAGTCCAAAGCGCCAAAGAGGCCAGGGGAAGTCTGTCTATTCGTTCCAAGAGGCTTTGCAACAGACCCCCAACTAAGCTAGTGACCGTCAGATGTATTTTTAGTGCTGGCGTGAGAGGTGAGACTGACAGTTCTTGAGTTTGAAGACTTTCGGAAATAATAATAAATAATAAACCAGGCAAATCAGCTGAATATGACTCAGCGAGTGAGTGGCAACCCTGACGTAGGCGGCACAGCCAGGGCCGAGAGAGTAACTCAGCTTGTGTGGCCCATTCAGTTCTTGGCCTCTCCTAAGGCTCCCAAGGAGTCAGGCCGCTGTCTCTGTTGAGACTGTAGGATGTGCTGTACTGATCATCACCAACGGAGAGCAAGTGCAGAACATATCCCAGCCAGGCACCACCCCCCTGCCATCTTAATGCAGTTTGGAAGAGAACAAAGCCACGTCAGCCCGTCTCTTTCACGTGGAGATGCAGAGAAAGAATCCAGATGCTGAGAGCGAGCCTGTGTCCTACCCTTCACCACCCCCACTGAATAGCTCTGCGTTCCCATAATCCATGACTCCCGACATCAGACCTGCCTGCCAGCCCTTGATGAAACAGCCTGCTTTACCTACCCGTGCAATGTTCTCAAAGCACTTGCGGAGGTGAGGCTGTACGGCGGTGGGGTCCTTCGTCTGGGACAGTATCTCCAGCAGCTCGTCATCCGAAAGGAAGTAGAACCTGAAAACAGAGACAGAGCGAGCAGCTCATTTCGGTCTGTGCTCGGTGCTTGGCTCTGGCCGCTGAGAGGCTGGGGAGTGGCGGACTTCAAGACAGCCTGCTGATTTGCCTGGACGATTTACAGAAGAGCAGTGACCACAGCCCAGATAAAAGAGAATCCCTCTGTGCAGCCACAGGGGCTGGTTCTCTTTTGTCCTTCCCCAGATCAGCCATTTAGGCCAGTGGAGAGTTGGGTGTCATTTACACCCAATCAGAATGGCAGTATTATACTTCCCTTTCGTACTGCAATAAACACAACTCTAGGGTGCGTCTACACTGCACCCTTAGCTTGAAATAAGCGACACAATCTGAGCTACACAAATTGCACAGCTTATTTCGAGTCAATTCGAAATAGCTTATTTTGTCATTTGGCGCTGTAATAAACCGCTATTCTGAAACGCCCCTTAATCCTCGTGGAACGAGGTTTACGGGGACGTCAGAATAGCAAGCTCATTATTTGTTGAAATAACAGGCTTTCTTCAAAGAAGTGGAATAACTATTTGGGGATACTGGAAGTATCCCGAAATAGCGCCACTGTGTAGATGCACCCCAGGTGTAGTTCTAAAAAGAATAAGGTCCAAATTATTTAATACCCCCCCATTTCACTTCATCGCCCCTTCCTCATGCTTTTCCTGGACATGCTGACGTTTAAAGGTGCAGGCACATCCAGGCGGTGCTGTTATCAGACAAGCCCCGCCTAACTCTGGCCCATGGCTGGACCTCGCACCCCCAAACCTGCCCCATTTTTATCTCTATCAGCTCTCAGCGCTGAAAGAAGCAGCCTGCCTGAGACCTGCACACGCGGGAGAGCTGCAGGAGATCGTGGTTTGGATGGGAAAGCACGAATAACTCGTTTCCGGGAGACATAACCAGAGGGATTCTCTGACTTCACCCCCCTGATTCAGTAGAACATACGAAAGGCCTTGAGCCTTGGGATTACCTGGGGAAAGCTCCTCTCTTGGTCTCCAGGTATTCGCTCAGTCCCTTCTGCACAAGTTCAAGTAGCTGATTACATTTCCGAAGGCTCTCCAGCAGCCTGGGATCCGGACACAGGGAAATCACCTGGAACGGGCATCAGTACACCAAGTCCTAGTTAGGTAACTCCACTGGAGGCAAGGTGGTTCCAGAGAGACACTACTGCTGGGAGCAGAACGGCTCATACACGGGTGCTTTGTGGGCACGGAGGGGGAGTTGCATTAAGGGCTGAGACAAATGGACGTGTTTCGGATCTGTTCACACACATCGATGAGCAACATTCAAACACTGATGCAGTCTCGGTGGAGGAAAGGACCCAGCCCCGGGGGAGAAGGGAGTGGAAAATGGTGGAGCCAGTGTCAGGGGAAATGGAGCTGAGGAGGCTGAGTGTGGGGTGAAGGGAGGGAGCTGGAGGGGTGGAAGTGGAAGCAGGAATCAGGTATAAGGAAGTGGGTGGTGGGAGAGAGCCTGGCCAAGCCCCAAAAGCACCTGTCAGAATTCGCCATGGAGCAAGTCATGAGAGGCCCTGTGTGTAAGGACCCACAGCAATGCAAAAGCTGTTGTTCTGCTGAGAGGGGGAACAGAGGGCAAGTCGCTGATGTGAAAGGGCCATGCCTAGTGATTCGGAACACAGTTCAGAACCCCCCGGCCGCTGTATTGTGAGCAGCATTTGAAAAGAAGAAACCTAGGAAGTTCCCCTGAGCACAGGTGTTATTCAGACAGTGCCTTACGTGAGCATGGGGCTTTACAGACAAATACAGCAAAAGGAGCCAAGTTTGGCTTTGGACGAAGTGGGCACACTGCAGGGAAGTCACTCTGGGTACACGCAGGCCCTGTGAGCATTCACCTCTCTGTTCTCATTAGCATTCTTCATGATCTTCCTCCACATCCTATCCATGGTTTGGTAGCGTTTGCTCTCTACGGGCAGCTGCCGATTGATGTCCTCTGAGCTAAAGATGGGCTCCAGGTAGAGCCAGGAACGCTGGCATGTCAGCCACTCCTCCAGGACATCCTGGCGGAAAGGCATGTCGTCAGGCCAAGAGGCTTACTGCAGTAAATACAGTGGCTAGGAGAATTCCTCTCACGTGCCCTGGGCTCAGATTGGAGATAAAGGTGATCTTCCCCTAAAACGCCACCCACCATACTAAGATCCGCCCATCATCCCTGAATAATTGCCTCTTCCCTGACATGTAAGAGCCAACACCCACCGGGAAGAATGGGGGCAGTTCACGTCTGTACACTGGCCCTATACTTCTCCCATTGAGCTAAACAGTAAAACAGCCACAGACTTAACAGTGCTAGAGCTATTCCTTCTGTCAGCTGCAGGCGACAGCACTACATCAGGTCACATGAAGGGCTTGTCTACAGGGTGGGGTATTAGGCCCTATGGGTGTGATTTCCAGAGCTAGCAATGACTAACGTCTTGTCATTAATTGGTCTATGCAGACCCTGCTGGTGGGCACTCCAGATTCAAACGGTCCTCTGGTAAGGCATGCCAGGGAACCTCTAATTCATCTGGTGAAGTGGGTTTTGCCCACAAAAGCTTATGCCCTAATAAATCTGTTAGTCTCTAACCCTGGTCTGCACTAGAGCGCCTTAGGCTGAATTAATAAGCGGAGTGCCCACACTACCAAGCCTGCTATTTCAAAATAACAGGCCAATTATCTCAAAATCTGTACTCCTGCTCTCCTCAGGGAATAACACAAAATCAGAAATCGTTATTTCGAAATAGTGGCCGTGTGGATGCTTCAGGGCTGCTATTTCAAAATAACTACTCCCCAGAGTCATTTGAACTAATTACTCCTCAGTGCTTCCTGGGGTTCTAAGTCCACATTAAGAGAGCTTGCCTCTGGCTAATTTCGCCGCTTCCCTGTAGCGTGGACATGCTAGTTCGATGTTGTTATCTCAGGAGTTATTACATCGATTTTAGTAATTTCAAAATAGTTTCCTAGCGTAGGCATGCCCTAAGGTGTCAGGACTTCTTGCTGGTTTTGCAGGGACTCTCTAGCGCATACCAACGGGGGCTATATGGACCAACTAATGTGCAACACGGTGGAGGTTACAAACCACGCCCCCATGATGTGTATTACTGCTCCCCAGAGACAAGTCCTAAGGTGGTTTTCTTTGCATCACGAACTACAAAGTTTATACTGTGTTTTAAGATGAAAGCTTAAGTTTTGGCAATCACATCTGATTCTGCTGAGAAGTGGTGGCAAACAGCCAGCCAATACCAGCGCAATCTGACCTTGTACACAAAATGCTCAATGAAAACTTCAATTAAGACACTTTAGATCAAATAGTTGGATAAATTCCAAACATTTAGGGTATGTCTAGACTACATGGTTCCACTGATGGAGCCAAATAGATGAGTTTACTAGACAGAGGAAAATGAAGCGGCGATTTAAATAATCACTGCTTCATTTACATCAAAATGGATCAGCTGTTTGGCAGCACAGCGGGGCAGTCTAGACGCACCGCAGTCGACAAGGGAAGCCTTTGTTGACCGCTCCAGTAAACCTCATTTCACGAGGCATAATGGAGAGGTCGACAAAGGCTTCCCTTGTTGACCGCGGTGTGTCCAGACTGCCCCGCTGTGCTGCCAAACAGCTGATCAGCACAGCGCGGCGGCCATTTTGATGTAAATGAAGCGGCGATTATTTAAATCGCCGCTTCATTTTCCTATGTCTAGTAAACTCATCTACATGGCTCCATCGATGGAGCCATGTAGTCTAGACATACCCCTAAGGTGAGAAAACCCAGAGGAAATACATCCTGAAAGGGATTCAGAATACAATTCAAAAATCAGCTAAGACCTGGAAAGAACATCTCATTGTTCAGTGTCATTTACGTGATGCTCCAAGCTCCACAGACCCTAGCAAAGCTCTGTAGCGTGTCCCTAGGAAGTGACAAGTGTTCAGCTGGTGGGAATATATCCCAAAGGCTGCATCCACAAGATGTTCTGAAATTCTCCTTGCACTTCGCTGGCACCAATACTTGAACAACTGTGCACCTGCTGATGTGGACCGGAGACTGCTGGTTTTATTACTGTCTGAGCTCACTCAGATCAGAGAAGCTGCCAGTGACATGGTGGTAAGAACGCCTGAGTCTGACCCACATCAGGGCATGCAACATTGCTAGCACTGGTAGAGCTGCACCGGGGTGGGGAGGAAACACGCTTGATGCAGGTTAAGCAGCTAACAAAGGGGCAGAAATTACAAAGAACCAATTAAATGTGGATGCAGACAAACCCTTTTTTTCACCTGCATAACAGGATAAAAATACCATCCGATATCTAGGTGAGGATACGTCTAGACTACAAGCCTCTTTCGAAAGAGGTTTTTTCAAATTAATCTTTCAAAAAAGCTTTTCTCGAAAGAGATTGTCTAGACAGCAACCAGTATTTTCGAAAGAGAGAGCCGCTTTTTCAAAAGAGAGCACCCAGGCAGTCTGGATGCTCTCTTTCGAAAAAGCCCTGTTTGCGTTCAATAACTCCTTTTTTCGAAGGAGCACTTTCGAAAAAAGGCGTTATTCCTCGCAAAATGAGGTTTCTCGCGGTCGAAAAAACTGCTGCATTTCTTTGATTTAAGTCACCACCATGTTCGTCAGTCACGTTTACACATTTTTGTTATAGTTCAGACAGGGCCTTTCTCTCTATGACCTCTTCATTGGACCATCCCGTACAGATGGTCTCAAACAAAGCCCTCTTCAGGCAGATGGCAGCCTTCAGGAGACACTCCAAAGTGCTGCGTGACTCGGGTTTTCACACAAGATGACAGCGTCGGGATGTTAAAATGCATTTAATTAAGGAACCACGTAACCGGTGACATTTTCAGCAGAAACACGGTTTACACATGGGGGCAGCAGTTGGTTCCCTGGGAGCTGGTGCATGCAGGGAACCAGCTTTTAAGCCAGCTGCCGTTCACGCTGGCTCTGGCCTGTCTCCCCCTAGGCCCATTGGTTATACATTTGCACATCCCTATCCCAGAGGCTAAGGAATTTCACCCTGCAGACTTCCAGAGCACTGAGCTGAACCCAATGGAATGTATGTTAAACATTGTATTCACTGTGGAAAACATCGGTTGTGTCTGTAATAGACCATTTGTACATCCCAACGACACCCTGCAGGTATGTATGAGAGACAGCAAGTGAATACAACCTGGCCACTTGCTGGGAGGGTGAATGCAGCAAGAGCAGGACAGTCAGCCAGCCTGATAGAAGCTACCACAGGTATAACGAGCCAGGGTCATTTCCTTGTAACCCATTCGCAGGGGGCTTGCAGAAGAGCCAGGACTGGCTGAACTCTGCTCCCATTAGCAGAGTTAAATCAAGACTGAGCACTTCTGACAATACCATCCCTAGTGTTAATGTAGGAAGAAGGAAAACATTGAGTCATGGAAGTTCTGGGGAAAGAATGGGCCAGACATGTTCACAACGGCCCAGAACTCCCTGGCCAAACTCCCATTGACTTCAGTGAGCCAGGCTAACGCATTATATGAGCAGCTGGACAAAGCAGCTAGTGGAGACAGGAGGGCCCCAATGTTTAATCTTAAAAAAAATGCAGTGATGTGTTTTAGCCAGGTTAAAACGGAACAGCGCAGCGCAGGGGCTGGTTCTGAGAAGTGCCATGCACGCCACTTCATGGGAGCTGCTGGTGTGCCTCATCTCAGGCTCACTTTACTCGCTGCTCTTCATACTGAAATGGGCAGACAGGTGTATAATTAAGTGTCTTATTTGTAATGACCGGCAGAAGAGGGCTCTGTGAGCACTCACATAGCTATACATACTCCAAACGTCTACATGAAGTTGAAACCCATTAAATGAGATTTTCAAGTCATCTAAGGGATCTGCATGCCCAATTCCAATTCAATGGCCAGATTTCCTCAGCTGAGATTTTCAAATCTGCCTCAAGTGTTAAAGGAGGATCCCCACTTTTGGCTTTGGCTGTGATCCCGTCAATAAGGAATTCTTTTAGAATTGCCAAGGACACTGGATAGAATCCCACAGTAAATCTCATGGAACTTGCCATGTATTTTGAATGCGCAGATCGTCTTTATATGGTCTAAAGCAGGGGTGGGGAACCTAAGGGCCAGGCACCAGAAGCGACCCGCAGCTTGCCTGGATCTGGCCCCCTGAAACTCAGGGCTCTCCCCAGCATTGGGGAGCCCATGCTGGTGCTCCAGCCCCCCCTGCCATCCTCCACAGGGCTGGAGCACACACCAAAAGGCTCCCCACCCCTGGGGGAAGTAACCCCCTTTAAGTGTAGTCCATACTGTGATGCTGGCAGAGAAGATGCCAGCTCTTGCCTCAGCTTTAGACCTCCGCCGTCACTGACAAATTCATTGCTGGAAAGCAGGCCAGCACACCTGTGTATCAGTATGGTTAAATAGGCACCTAACAATGTGTTGCGACTTTACAAAATGCTTGCAAAAAAGAACAGCAGCAGCCAGGGACAAAAACACACCCAGTGTCACAGCCAAAACACACACTAACCGATATACAGCCAGACCACCACATAACCTTCTTCCATAGGGTAAATGGTGCCTTTCCGCACCTTTCTTAGCCAAGTACCACAGGTTTGACACCCCCCTGCCCAATCAGACAAGGGCCGGTAAGTTCTCATAAGTAACATGAAATCATTATACTCAACCAACCACAGGAGTGTCACTTCCATAATTTGCAAAGCACTCTACGGACATTAGCTAATTAGGATTTGTTTCCTGCCCCCATCTGCAACTAAGCCCAAGCTGGGTGTGATCCCTGCACATTACTCAGCATTCTCTTCCATGCCTTGAACCGGCAAAGCACTGTAAGCATGTATGGGGAGCACTAAAGTGGAACGCCTCATATGCTAGCTAAAGCGAAACATGTGCTTCTAGTGCTTTGCAGGATTGGGACCAAACTGCCAAGCACCTTGCAGGATCAAGCCCTTCCCAGGCAGTTTGACTGCGGCAGGACCTAGGGAAAGTGGGCATTACTACGTAAGTCGACAGAACTATGCACGGCGAGAAGAGCTACACCTCAGGAAGACTCTTGGCAGCAACGGGAGTGCAACAGCCCCGCCCCCTCCTTTGACCACATGGCAGCTGATGGCAAATTGGTACCTGTGTCATTTTCAGCTTGTTTTCCCAGGTGTTCATCCTGTCCTCAAAGGGCTTCTTGTAAGGGGAGAAGGACATGCTTTGCGTCATGACAATATGATCATCCAGGAGCTGGGAGGCTTCATCGGGGCTCTTCAGAATGTAGGTTTCTGTGCTCTTATACGGCATCACGTTGAACAGGATGGATTCCCATTCACCCTCCATCTTATCAAGTGCCTGGGAAATAGGGAGCACCAATTTAAGCTTAGGTCTCAGTGCCTGGCCATGGCGTGACGCGTTCCTCCAGCTACGTGTCTCCCAGATACCGTCTTAGAGGAGCGAGGCGTGTGCCTGTGAAAGGCACGAGTCTCCGCACTGGGAATTGCAGGCGTCTGTGTAATGCACAGAACGTTCAGTCGCAGCACGAACTCTGTCTGCCCGGCCCAGGCAAGGTTCCTGAAGGCCCAGCCTCGAGGGAGACAGAGTTTCCATGCCCACGGGAGTCACGGCACCCCCCACTGAGGCTGGCCACAGAGCGCCACCAGAGACAGTGGCTTTTGCAGGGGGGATATCTGCCCCCCGGGAACAGCCCCGCGCTCAACAACCCACTTCACAGAACAAAAAGCTGCCCGAGGACAGTGACTTTCAATCCGGACCATCAGAAGTCCCTTTGAACAGGCGAGCTGAAGGTGAAAGACTATATGATCAAAGAACCCCTGGGCCCTCCCATTCTCTGCCCTGTTTCCATACACACACGGTATTGTAGCTCATTCACCCTATCAATGGCTAATCTCCCTGACACACGTACAAAGGATTCGTCCAGTCATTAAGACCGTCAACACCTTCTGACGACTGCAGCTTTTCTCTGGGATTTCTGTAACGCTCAGAGTGAATGTTAATGCTCATGAAAGCATGGAGCTGTCATTAGGGATATAAAATCCCGTTTAATTGGTTAACCAGTTAAACATATTGTTTAACCGGTTAACCCTACTGCTCCGTTGTCCCGGCTGGAGCAGCCCCTGCCTGTGGGGTGACCGGGCCTGCCACCAACAGAAGCTGCTCTGTGGCAGGACCCCCATGGGGCTGGAACAGACCCATGGCATGGCAGGTGAGGAGTTGCTCCAGCCGCCACCAGTGAACCGGTTAAACATTCCCATCCCTAGCTCTCATAAGAAAAGCTTTCACCCAGGGACACCTTTGGGGCAAGAACTATGACCCTGAAAGGAAGCCTCGTTAGATGCTCTCCTCACATTCTCAATGGAGAACTCCTTGCCCGCGATCTCAGCTATTTTGGCAATGCTGTCGATGTGGTCCAGCAGCTTCATGTCCAGACAGCGAGCAAACGTCAGACTGGCCTTGGGCTTAATGTTGATGTTGATCTCCTTGGACAGCATCTCCCAGTGCCGGTTCCGCATGCCCGGATTGCGCAGGCCCTGAATCAGGGGGATATATGGTCTGAACTCCTCAATCCTGCCCCGGATTTCCACAGCCACGTCCTGGCATGCTTAAAGAAAAAAAGAGGGCCCATCAGCAGCAGCGAGACAATGGCTGGAGGACGCTGCCTCCCAGAGCCGGATGCTGCCAAGCACAGGTCATGGGTGCTGGGCTTTCCAACAATGCAAAGAGCAAGCAAGCAAGCAGCAGGACACGGAGCTTCGAGAGATCCAAGCCTGCATTAATGAGGGTGCTGCTTGGGGCCACAAAGTTACTCCTGCCCCATAGCAGGAGTAAGGGCAAAAGGGGAAGAGCATAGTCAATTGCCATGTTTGGATGTTGGAGATCAGACTAAGGCTACCTCTCCGCCAACACGCCTACTCACTGCTCAGCCCTGCCCTGTTCCAGCACCTGCAGAGTAAGGCAGTGAGCATGCAGGGGCCATGAGGGTTAGTGGTTCTTCCACTTGGTAGGTCAGTTACAGCTGGGGCTTAACTTTAATTGCAGCCAAGTGTGGCATCTGATTGCACTTGAAACTGACGTGCAGCAGCCTTGCACCCCCTGCTCTGTGTCACACCAGCACTGGCAGGCGTGTGGCCTTTGTGGCCATGGACTGGAGGAGCAGTGGAATGAAAAGATCACAAAGCAGTTATTCTGATTGCTTCTGCGCAGCGTAAGGATTCCCATTCACTCACACAGCCACTCCCCACCTCCTCCACTGGGCACAATGCACAGCACTGGGCAGGAGAGAGATCACGGTAAAAGGATGCCTCAAAGGCGCCGGGGCGGAGTGTATTCCACTAACACCCAGCCGAAGACAGGTTTAGAACTACTGAAGAGTGGGGGGTGCATCTTTGAGAACCCTGGACTGGGACGGGGGGAAGTTTGCCTACAAATTAAAATCTCTGTTCACATTTTAGTGGGGCGGACATTTGCTTGAAGCGGTTGGACACAAATCTGCCTGTGACCACCCCCGCTCATGTCACACAGAGTCGGAGCGGCCCTAGACTGGCTGCCAGCAACTGGCGCCCTAAACAAAACATGCAATCGGCACCCCCACCTCCAAACCCCTCAATGATATTGCGCCACCATTTGGCGCCCCATTTAACTTGGCACCCTAGGCGGTCCACCAATATGGACGGGCCGCCCCTGAACAGAGTACACATGGCAAAACTGGCTGAAACACAGGGATGAGGTCTTCACGACACGCCTCATCGCCTTGTGAGCAGGGATGCGCCACCCAAACTCCTCCTGTTACCTGCTACATCCTTGAACTGCTTCACACACTTGTGCATTGTCTTAAAGGATTCGTTGACGCTCTTCTCAAGTTGTTCAGGGTCAATTGCACAGAGGGGGTCATTCATCCAGCTCTCAGACCAGCGTATCCAGTCCGATGCTGTGGTCCAAAGATCCCAGTATGGCTGGAATTCCTTAACCATCCTGGAGAGCTTATCATACTTTGTGATGACGAAGAAGAAGAACAAGAAGAGCATTAATCTCAGAATCACAGAATACTAGAACTGAAGGGACCTTGAGAAGTCGTCAAGTCCAGTCCCCTGCCCCCACAGTAGGGCCAAGCACCATCTAGATCATCTCTGCAGATGTTTAACTAACCTGCTCTTAAATATTTTCAATGATGGAGATTCTACAACCTCCCTAGGCAATTTATTCCAGTGTTTCGC
The DNA here is from genome assembly GCA_030068395.1 of Apalone spinifera. Lineage (NCBI taxonomy): Eukaryota > Metazoa > Chordata > Testudines > Trionychidae > Apalone > Apalone spinifera. The sequence goes on along the minus strand of JANRFK010004440.1, from coordinate 1,915,649 downwards.
CACCTTGACAGTTTCTAATGTCCAACCTAAATCTCCCTTGCTGCAATGCAAGCCCATTGCTTCTTGTCCTATCCTCAGAGGTTAAGGAGAACAACTTTTCTCCCTCCTCCTTGTAACACCCTTTTAGGTATAGAACAATGAGCGTATCTTCCTCTAACAACAGTTCATACTTTACAGAACCACCTTGCCCTGGCAAAAAGGCACACACCTACCTGGAGCTCTTGAATAAGCGAGGGGAACGAACACGGTCCAATGTCCTTTAAGATGATTTATTAGCCCCCCTCCGCAGTGCATTGGCAGCCAGGGAAGACAGGCACAGAGCCACTGTGTCACTTCTAGCTTGGTCCCTCTCAGGGGACTTGCAATCCTGGGGGTCCTTGGAGGGGGCAGCCCCTGTGCTCTCCCAAGGCATAACGTAGCCCTTACTAATCAGTCATGAAACAATCCAGCATTGTAGTCAGAGACAGGACAGACACAGGAAAACAGTTGCTCTAAGCCAAATTCAACCATGCATATATGGTCACAACTCCATTTAATTTCAATCCAGGTTCAGACCACGACTTAATTTATTCCTATGACATTCAGTGCCAGCTTCTCAAAGGAGGGTGACTCTGGCACACTGACCAAAATTCACATTCCACTTGCCCCTGCAGCTGTCCATATCTGTGCATGCAAATGCTTCATCTGACAAGCAGTCAGCTGATTTGTAGGGCTCTCAGGCAATTAAAAAATATAATCCTGATTAATCGCGTGAGCCTCCTCTTTGAAACGCCGCCGTGGCCTTTCAATGGGGCAGCACTGCATGAAGCCTGGGATCAGCTAGAGTCCCCAGCTGACCCCGGGCTCCATGCAGCGTTGTCCCTTTGAAGCGCCGGGCAGCATTTCCAAGAGGTAGCACAAGGCGGAGCCCGGGGTCAGCTGGCACTGCCCTTTGGAAATGCCTCCCCAGCGCCGCAAAGAGTCAGCACGTTAGGAGCCTGGGATCAGCTGGAGTGCTTAGCCCCTCTGAAGTGCCGGAGCGGTGTTTCAAAGGGGCAGCGCAACACAGAGCCGAGGATCAGCTGGGCACTCCAACTGATCCCCGGTAGGGAAGTTAAAGACTAGTCAACTATCTAATAAGCAAATGCTTATCGGCTAGTCAGTCGACTAGTAGACTAGTCAGTCGACTAGTAGACTAGTCGATTCCCCCTCCACCTTTGCTGCCTCTATCAGATAGGAAGGAG
>JANRFK010004440.1:1898689-1910185 GCA_030068395.1 Apalone spinifera | reverse complement strand
ATTACCCTATCCTCCAGATTAGTCGCAACCCCTCTCAGCTTGGTATCATCTGCATAACTTTTCCTTATTCACTTTTTTCACACCAGTCATGATTTTATATATGACTCTATCATATCCCCCCTTAGTCTCCTTTTTTCTAAGCTGAAAAGTCCAAGTCTTTTTAATCTCTCTTCATATGGGACCCGTTCCAAACCCCTAGTCATTTTTGTTGCTCTTTTCTGAACTTTTCCAATGCCAGTATATCTTTTTGGAGATGAGGCGACCATATCTGTACGCAGTATTCAAGATGTGGGCGTCCCATGGTTTTATAGAGAGGCAATAAGATATTTTCTCTTATTCTCTATCCCTTTTTTAATGACTCCTAACATTTTATTTGCTTTTTTGCCTGCCGCTGCTTTCAGAGAACTATCCACAATGACTCCAAGATCTCTCTCTTGAGAACTTGTAACTAAATTAGTCCCCATCATATTGTATATACAGTTGGGATTATTTTTTCCATTGTGGATTACTTTACATTGATCAACATTAAATTTCATTTGCCATTTTGTTGCCCAATCACTTAGTTTGGGGAGATCTTTCTGAACACAGTCTGCTTTGGTCTTAACATAGGACAAGCAATCAGGAAACCCAGCTCTCCTGGCCTCCTGAATGACCCTGGGTAGGTCACATCACTGCTCAGTGCCTCTAGTTCCTTGTTTATAAAAATGGATTGACACATTCCTCCTTTGTAAAGTGCTTTGAGCCCTACAGAGTAAAAGCTCTGTCTAGTAACTTGGTGGTATTACTGCCAAATTAGTTATAATATTATATACTGCATCAGTCCAGTTTAGGAGTAACTTCATGGAAGTCCCTGGAGCTACAGCAGTGAATAATGGGTATGAAAAGAAAACCAGGGCAATATTTGTAGGGTTTGAAAGTTTGTAATTAATTTTTTGAAGACAGAGTAAGTCAAGATCCAATGTCTGAGCAGAATCATTGAATGGCTGACCAAGTATTAGAAGGGATATACAGCATACATTGAGGACAACATTTTCAGTTGCCTTTGCAAGTTTCTCCTGCACAGGCATGTGCATGCACATAACTGGCCTTTGCACATACTAGTCCGGTAGCTCGGCAGCCGGCTGCCTGATTTGCTTGGACACACTGGCTTTGTACGCACATGCCCAGTTGGCTAAATGACACTAGGGTGAAATTTCACGTTAGCTGAAATTCTAGATTTAAGGGCTTGGAAGCCTCAAATCTTGTGAGCACCACACACACTCTCAAAGCTTCACAATGGTCCGGATCAGGGGAGGTCTCCCAAGCAACAAAACAGGAAATGGACTGACAGGCCAGATCCTTCAAGCTAGGATTAAGTTAAAAAGCTGAACCAGCTTCCTCAATGAGGAGAGATTTGGAGCTGGATAATAAAAATGTCAAAGGAGTGAGCGATCTGCCTCCAGGACTACATACACTCTATTCCCAAGCTGTTCTCCTGCGCACCCCATTTCGATCCGAAAAGCATGTCTTACTTCCTGCGCTTTCAGCTGCTCAGGGACTCCCTTCATCCACTCCCGCAGCTCAGCCAGCTCCTCAATGCTGTTTGGTTTTTCATACATTTTCCGGCTGATGGCTTTGAATACTTCACAGATCTGCAGGAGGGCACAGCGAATGGGTATAAGCACACTGAAGAGAGGAGCGGCTGTAGCCTTCTCTAATGGGCTGGGGGGGGGGCATCCCTATAAGGTCACTCCCTTTAATGAGTGGGCTACAGCAGAGGCCTGGTTCTCAGAGAAGACCTGGTTCTCAGAGAAGCACTCACAACCCCCGTAGAGTTCTTGGCAACTGTGCATGCACAGCACTTCTGAAAATCAGACCACCATTCGAGTACGCCAGACTCCACTGTAAGTAACAAAACTGGCTGTGCCCCACGCTCAGGGTGGTCTAAAACTGCAAAGACGCAGCGTTGTTTTTGTTCTCCCTGTAGCCTTCGTCACTTGCCTCACCCATGTAACTGTCTATATATTCTAGTTCATCTCATTGGCTTCCTGCAGGAACTGACCCCTGGTAGCAAGGCAGACAATTCTAAATCTATGAATGTAACCGGTTAGGAGCTGGGCTAGAGGTGTGGCTTTCTTGCCCAGAATTTGTCACGAATGCAAGCACCCTGAGTTAGTGCGCTCTTCGCACCTTCCTTCTAGCCTTTTTCAACCCAACCCCTACCTGACCATTCCAATGCAAGACACAGAAGCATGACACTTACATCGTTCACCTGTAGGTGTAGGTTCTTAGCCAGTAAGTCCAACATGGAGGTGGCTAGGGCTTTGCGTTTTTTGGACAGATTTTGCTTGACACCTTCAACGCTGATGTGGAAGGGACCAATGACGATGGAGTTTGGCAAAGTATTGTCCAGCATTTCCTTTTCAGACAAGTGCAGGTTTACTATTTTTCTCACATCCTGGGCGGAGGGGCACTCGGCCAGGTACTCTCTACAACCAGAAATATAATCAAAGACAAGCCAACCCATATCATACAGAGCATGTGAACACTAATACCTACGTACCATATATACATGTTCATGTAGATGTCATTAGAGCACTGTCCAAAAGTTCAGGAGATGAAATTAGCAACGGGCGCATTTACCTTTAAAAATCACAGATTTCTCTGGATTTACATATTTTAGAACCATGGAGGAGATACGTTCCCTGCCTCTGAGATCTTACAATGGAAGCTAGACATGACAACACACAATAATCCAATGGACAATGTTCAAGGAAGAGAGAGCGAGGGGAGATTATTGGGGAGAAGCAGGAATTCTTGAGAGAATGGGGGTTTTAAAGCTCAGTTTATAGGTTGACAGGAGGCCTGAAAAGAAGGTGAAAGTAACTGAAGCAAAAGGATGACTGAGGTGTGGATTGAGGGTGCAGGGTTAGCTGTGGGAACATGCAGGTTGAAACAAAATGAAACAATGCTTCCTATACCCTGTGATCAGCCTGAAAATACAGAGGTTACGCACACTAATCAGATTTAAAGGGAGTAGTAGTTTAATGACCAATCAGATCCAAAGGGAATTTGACTGTTGTTAGGGGCAGACAGGAATTCCTGATGCTACCATCAATGTACAGCCTTGAGCCAGTCGCTGTATTGACTTCCTCTGAAAGCATGTTATTGGCTACTGCTGGTGCCTGGATTTGAATCTCTAGTGCTCTGAATTGGTAAGGCTAATCTGTTGTTGCTGTCCACTGAAGTACATCCCATATGCTTTTGAGAGAACAGAACAGTGAATATACACACACGCACGCACGCACGCACGCACGCACGCACGCACGCACGCACGCACGCGCACGCAAGGAACACTTCTAAGGAACATGTAAGCCCTGTCTGGGGTGTCTCCTCTTGCAGTTACTCACTTTAGAAAGAAATTGTTATCATTGTTATTCAGCTCTAGCTGGTTCTCATACTTCTTGGCATAGGCGTAGAGAGGGATCACTGCCTTGCGGATGGCTGTCTGGATAGCTTTGCGCATTTCTTCCACAGCAGGCTCGTGCAGGCCCACCGACTCCAGCAGGAGGGTGCCTCTAATAAACATGTTCTCCAGTACGAACTGGGAGAGTGCAAACAGCGAGGTCATTCAAACAAGCAGGGATCACCCTATTGCTTCTCAGGTTCCAGCAGGGGGGACGGGTTTTAGGGTGTGAAAAAGCCACATGTTCCACAATGCACTGCTATGTAAGCTGGGTCAATCAATCATCAGGAGGGAAGGCTATGAGGCCCATCCTTCTCTCCTGCACCAGGAATTACTGCGCTCATCCTACCCCACCCCAGTACAAACATAGAGGGAAAATGGGCGGACCTTGGAGGACAAATAGCCCTCTGAACGGGGAGAAGAGGAAATTCTCCAAAGGAACTTTCCCCACCAGGGTTTGAAGCCATTAATCTACATGCTATTTCCTTCCAACACTCCACCCGTACCTGCTGCCAAACACTCTGGGTCACTGGGCGACTTAGTCTCTGTCATAGTCATATTTCTCCAGAGTAACGCACCTTCTCCAGCTGCGGTATGGTGTGGGTCGCCAGAATTCCCTTGTCAAACAGAGAGACGAGGGAGGTCTCGAAGTTCTCCAGAGGCGTGCTGTAGTGAACCCCACTGTTATCCAGAATTAGATCCACTACAAAGAGAGGATTCTTTCGAGGCCTGCAAAGGGGGGGAGGGAAGAAATGTCAGGAGAAAATGTCAGGAAATGTTTGTAGAAAGAATGGCCCCCACAACACCGCTATTCCACTGTGTGTTTAAATCCCAACGGTGAAACTGATCAGCCTTATTCCTTTCTGCCGCCTCTAAAATGGAACCGGTGATAGTGGTCTTTTTCCCTGGGGTGCTGAGAGAACTCACGAGCTAACATTGAACCGGAAAAAACTGAACCGGATCCTGGCCTCCAATATGGCCGGCACTAACAGAACAGCTGGGATTAGCCCAGCTCTGTCCCTGCCACGCCTGGTCCCAGGTTGTGTGCTGGAGACATGTCAAGAGGGAGGGATGGAATTGGGTGGCTCTTCATCATAAGGAGCAGCATGAAACTCCAAGCCAAATGCAAGGTTTTGTTGCAAAAATCAATGGTAATTACAAATACAAAGAGATTGCCACTCTTCCCTGCTCCACTGCTCTCCTCTCAGCCTGACCTTCCCACCTCTCCCCTCCTTACTTGTACGGGCTGTTGATGAGGTCCTCTCCCCAGTCCATATCCTCCGAGCAATCCAGGACACCGCAGCAAGCGTCCAGCAAAAACTGCGTGAAGCTGACCAGTGAGTCTTGGACCAGGAAGCGCACAGAATCTTGCAAATTGAACTTGATGAGTTCCATCAGCTTATGTAGCTTGGACATCTGGTATACCCCCCAATTGGACTGATAGAGATTGTACCACCCTTTACCAATCTCCCTCAGACTGCTCTTCACTGCTATCTTTAGAGTATTGATCCAGGTGTCCTTGAGAAACATCTGAACCTAGAACAAAGAAATATACAGTGAAGAGTTTATCCTCCAAGGACTGATGGGAAAGAATCTACCTCGGGTCAGGTCTACACTAGACCCGGAAGGTCAGCTAAAGGTATGCAACTCCACAACAGGAGGCCAATAGGAGTAAACATTCCCGTCGACCTCCCTTAATCCTCATAAATCAAGGAGTACCGGTGCCGACCGGGGGCGCCATCAGCATTCGATTTAGCGGGTCCTTACTAGACCCACTAAATCAAATGCCTGAAGATCAATCTCTGGCACAGTAAGTATAGACATAGCCTCAGTCGGGTTTATTGTTTACCACTCTCCTAGTTTCCAGTTTTCTCTGCCCCAATGTTTTCTACAGAACAGTATCAGAATCTACATTTCATCAGGGTGCCCCAGAAAACTCTGTAAAATATGACTGAGAATTGAGGGATACAAATTTGCCGTCCGTTAGAACTGATGAAAGCGGATTCAAGGCAGCAGACTCCTGCAAGACTTTAATTCATTCAAATGCTACTCAGAGCCAAACTTGTTCCTTGGACTTATGCTATTTGTGTGTAGAAATCGAAGTTCAACAGTACAAAGGGAGGCAGCATTTTCTCATAGACAGAGTACAGGGCTGTGGGTCAGGAGAGTTGGAGCTTTATTTACACTCTGCCAATTAAAATGAAACTCTTTTCCTGGTGGGCCCATATCCCAGACTGGGTGGCCTTGGGCAAATCTCTCAACATCTCGGTGCTTCAACCTCCCACGTGTCACATGAGGATTAAGCAGCCTTGTACACAGTGTATGAAAATCCTCTAATGAAAGATAAGAGATTTATAAGGGTTTATTGTTTTGCTCGATTGGTTGTTACTAACCAAAGCTTTTTCACTGAATTGTGTGAAAAAATCTAATTAAACAAGAACTCAGAGGAATTCTATTTTTTCATTATCCCTGTGGTTAAAGAAAGAGGATCTTAAAGAAATCAAAGATCTGGTTCCTGGAAGCATAAGGGGAGAACAACAAAACTGGAAATCACTGGGTGCTTGTGTGAGCCTTTTTGATGCAGATTTTGCCCCAGGTTCACTAGAAAAGCTTTGTCCAGTTGCAATAAAACACCAGTTGCTAAGATCTGTCTGGCTTGGCTGGGATATGCTAAGAGCCCTGTCGGTTGTTCTGTATCTCCCCTCCCCTTACGCAAACGCTCTCCCCCTGCCCTTCCTCACCTGGGTGAAGGTCTGTGTCTGGATCTGCTCAAACTCCTCTAGCCGGCCATACTTCGACAAGGTTGAGTGAAACAGAGACATGGCTGACGCTCTGTTGCACTCATCCCGCACCTGGGATAAGGCCAGGATGACCTCAGGCCTTGTCAAGAGTGAGACAAAAATAAAAGACTCCCGCTGCTCAGCAAATGGATATTCTGGGATCTGGACCAATCCTGCCAGCAAAACAGAGCAAAACAGTTCTTCAGAGGAAGAGCATTTGCAATCCCAGCCAGTCGGAGTCTGGTGAGGAGCATGACCTAGTGGTCACTGCTGCAACCCCTGACTGCCAAGGAAGTTGTGAGGAAGGGAGCCCGGGCCCTCCCAACCAGGCTCTGACCCAGACCCAGACCCCTTTGGAAGACCCCTCTGGCAACCAAGGCTGTCCTCCCTGGGCCTCTTCCTCTTATTTCTCTGCGACCCCTTGCCCCCCTCAGCATAGCCCATGGCTTTCCCCTGATTGGGAAACCCAAACCGAGCTAAGGGGGGGGGGCGTACCAATGTCCAAAGTCTATGGGATACTTCCCTCATTAGATGTCTTTGGGATGCATCCTCTCCCCTCAGGGAAGGCCCCTTTGGGCAGCCATGTCAGAGCTACTCGGCTCCCCTCTGCTCTACCCTAGGCCTGCCCTCTTCCAGCCCTGCCTCCCGAAAGAGCTAATTCCCTGCCTTTTAATTCCTCCAGCAGATGCAGCACTTGCCACCTCCTTTAAGCCCTTGTTGCCAAGTGTGGAGTTTGTAGGTCTCACCACAGGCTGGGACCAATGGAATGGCTTGCTCCCACCGCACTTTCCTCACGTGAGTAGTCCTTATGGATAAGTAGTCCCAACAGACATAAGATGTTCTACCTATTGGGAGCTGGATGACAGGGCTGGTCTAGGCACCAATGGTTCCTCTTCCCCACTCTAGGGGACTTCAGCTCCCAAACACCTGCCCTGTCCCTGCACAGAAATGGAGCCCTCAGTCTGGCCCATGGACACATCTGACATTCGGGCTCAGCAGTCCTGCATCCCGGGGCTCTTTTGGTACGGCATGATTGGCCATGTCCCACAACGCCAGGCAGGCGCCGCCACAGGAAGAAATGAAGATTCTGCACATGAATGAGAATGAAATACTTCCTCACTCCTAAACATGGTCTTCAAAGCTCCACTGTCTGCCCCCAGCCTTCCAGGCACTGTCAAAGCAGCTAGACGGTCCCCAGGAAGCAATCTCACCCAAAGTGCAAGGCCAAATTCTGTTCTCGCAGACACACAGTCAGTTTCCAAGGATCATAACCTAGCCCTGGCCTCTGGTTTGGTTGGCGACTGGTCGCCCAGAATAACAAGCAAACACACCACGTTCTATATCCTCTCGCATTAGAAATCTTAGCCAGGGTGTGTCTGAAGGTCTCCCACAACAAGGAAGGAGCCATTCCATAGAAGGATCCTTGCAACCTGTCTGGGTGCCATACCTTTCTCTGGCACCTTCTCCTCCTCCTTCTCCGGCAGGGTGACATATGAAAACGTCTGGGGCTTAGATGTGATGACTCCATCAAAGATTATCTTGTTCATGGTGCGTTCGTAGTCTAGGCTCACCTCCTTTTCCAGGCATTGCAGACAGTTCAACACACTGATTATGAATGGAAAACAAATGAACAGTGACCACTCACATTGGCACATCTGTACCAATCCTCACAGATCTTACCCCCAATGGATTTCTCCTGGGTTTACTTATGCTTAGCTCGCTCACTATGAAGATCTGAGTCACATTAGCAGAGCTGTGGAGGTCCAGGAACAGAACGGGTTTGAGGCTCATTGGCAGAGTTGTGTATGGCCTCAGGATGAAGTTGTGACATCGCAAAGTTGCCCCACCCAAGTGGGTGGGATGTGAGTGTGAGGGAGGAAGAGGTTTGAAGTCAGAACTAGCACTCCCCATTCCTCTCTCCTCCTTGCCCTCCAGTGGCTAAGCTATCTCCTTCCTGCTCTGTTCTGCTTGCACCAGCTGCAGCTGAGTGAAAGAAACTAACAGCTAATTAGGATCTGGTACAGGTCAAAGCAGCAGGAAAATAAGGTATGGACTGGAGGGCTGTGAGGAGAAAAGTATTCTCAAATGGGGAGAGACAAGCTAGAGGGCCGCAGAAAGCTGTGTGGGAATGTATTTGTGCCAGCTTCCCAAATGCCCCCTCTGAATAGTTAGTGAAAGTATAAAACTCCAGATTTTCCTGATCCTGAACGCCATTATGTCATTATGCAACCATGTTACTGTCTTCCCGTCAAGCACAGAGCAGTTCTCGCTGGCGCCCTCTCTGCTCATGCCCTCCCATCTAGGCTGCAGCTAGACCACAGCTCCTCGCAGCCCCACTTTTCAGAACGGGGCGAGAGCGGGCATTCACTCCAAGGGACCGACGGCCATGCCAGGGCTAGTAGATGATGATTCAGCAAGTCCAGGGACTCCCTAACTTTCCCCTAGCCTAGGCGGTATTTCAGCAGAGAAACTGTCTTAGGGACACCTCACCCTGTGTGTACCCAGGCTGCTCCTTTCTGTTTCTATTTGATGTCACGAGATCCCTTTCTTTTCATTTTTCTTTTCATTTGCTGCCCAGCCACAAAGGCCAGGCAACTGCACAGCTCTTTGCTAACTGGCAAGAAGCACTCAGCAAAGAGCCGGTGGTCCGGAGACCAACGTAGGAACCATGGACAAACTGCAGTTTCCAGTGGCTAACCGAAAGTGTGCAGCCCAAGGGAACGTTTCCACCTCAGACCATCAGGCTACACAATGCTATACACTGCATGTCTGCCCAGTGGTAAGACACTGAAAGCACAGCCAGGGCCGAGGTGTTCAGTAAGCCTGTTCTTGCCCCCTCGGAAGAATCAAAGAGATCCTCACCACTTCTCCTTTCTCAGGCGTGAAGTGCTCATTGCCAGCTGCCTCATCCGAGCCAGGCTCTTCTTGTCAATGCTCCGCAGCCCGTCCATAGGCATGCAGTCCACGTACAGATGGTACCGCAACAGCGCCTGTGTTTTCTTACGCAGGGCATCGGCTGAAACCACTCGCTGAGCAAACACCTGGGGGTCCTCCGCGAGGAACAGCAGACGGACTCGTGGCACCCAATACTGACATGGCATAAGAGGGGCTCTCCCTGGCATCAAAGAAGGAAAGACAAGAGTGACACACTCCAGGGCCCTTGAGGAAGGAATTCCTGTGAAGGCAGAAATCAGATTCCCTATTTACTGTAGCCACTAGACTGAATGTAAATCAGGGTCAGGCCGGTGGAGGCGGGGAGGTGGGGGAGTGGCTGTGCAAGTGGCTGACCAATGAGGAATTAGAGTTCAGGTCTGATTTGGCTGAGGATTGCAGTGCTGAAGTGGCAGTACCCTCAACCACTGCAAATGATGGGTCCTTCAAATATCCCCACATTACCCCTCAAATGGCATTGGTTCCAGAAGGAATGATGTCCAGCCCTGCTCAACGGTAGGGAAGAGAAGGGGAAACAAGAACTAGGGGTCACCAAATGAAACAAACAGAAGAAAGTATTTCTTCACACAACACATAGATAACCTGTGGAACTCCTTGCTAGAGGATGTTGTGAAGACCAGGACTTTAACAGGGTTCAAAAAAGAGCTAGATAGATTCATGAAGGACAGGTCCATCAAGGGCTATTAGACAGGATGGGCAGGGATGATGTCCCTAGCCTCTGTCTGTCAGAAGCTAGGAATGGGTGTCAGGGGAGGGATTACTTTGATTCCTGTTCTGTTCATTTCCTCTGGGGCACCTGGCATTGGCCACTGTTGGCAGACAGGACACTGGGCTGGACCTTTGTCTAACCTAGTAGGGCTGTTCTTATGAAAAGTATTATCACAATGCAGGGCTGCACTGGTGGAAAAGGAAGTAAACAAGGGTAAACGAAGGTCTTCCATCCTCTAATGAACCTCGTCAGAACACACCTTGTGGAGTTACTCCTCCGTTTAGGATAGGCTTCCCTTCTTCATCTCGTACCATTCCCCTCTCATTTGTCTTGTGGACCAAGTACAGTTTTGTCTCCTTGTTGTAATCCAGGACGCCAACACTGATCCACTCATAGATCAACTCAAGGCTTTTGGGATCCTCTGATGGAAGATACAATTATTACAAGTCACAAGAGTGAAATGCCTGGAAGCTGCATGGAAACTTTTTATACAAACACCATTATAGAGGCTCAAACGACATGTATTCCACAAATTAAAAAAACCAGTAAGAGGACCAACAAAATGACCATGGCTAAATAACGGAGTGAAAGAGACAAAAAGACATTTTTTTAAAACTGGAAATCCAATTCTACTGAGGAAAACAGAAAGGAACAGAAAACAATTTGAAAAGCAACTAGTAAAAGATACAAAAACTCAAAGCACCTTTTTAAGTACCTCAAAAACAAGAAGCCTGGCAAGCAATCACTGCTAAAGGAAACACTCAAGGAAGACAAGGCCCCTGAAGGTACATCTGCACTACATAGGAAGATCGAAACTGCTGCTGTCTAGTTCAGACCGTTAATTCAAAGTAAGGGGGCACTCTAGTCGATTCTGGTAACCCTGCTTTAATGAAGAGTAAGGGAAGTCGAAGGAAGAGTGTTCTTCCTTCGACTTCCCGCAGTATAGACAGCGTCAACAGTTGAGTTAACCTTCTTCAACTACAGCTATGCAATTAACGTAGCTGAAGTTGCGTATCTTAATTCGACTTTGTCCCACGGTGCAGATATTCCCTGAGGGTATGTCTACACTACAGCACTATTTCGAGTTAACTTAATTCGAATTAAGCTAATTCGAAATAACACATCTATATACAAAAACTATTTCGAAATAGTGTTTTGCTATTTCGAAATAGTGCATCCACACTGAGTGGACCCTGAACCAAAGTTAAGACTGGCTGGAACCAGTGCTGGCAGGGCATCAGGTTAGGACTTGAGTGTGTGGGGCTGCTGCCTGAGGCTAACTGAGCTCCGTGCTTAAAGGGACCCTACCCCCACCCTGGACAGACAGTTCTCAGGGTTTCCCGCTTGCTTGTCTACCTCGATGAGGGACCCCACAGCACTCGGCCACATGGAGCCAGAGCTGCCCCTGTGCACGCTGGTGCGTCTCGTGAGGTCGTTGCCATCAGCCCAGCTGCACTTGCTGCAGGCTGCCATTTGGGGGGTTCATCAGGGGGCTGTCAGGATCCAGGAGGCCCTGAGGGAGAGCATCCACCCCGAGGAACCTTCAGAGCCTCTCCGGTCCTCCCCATCGGGGGCTCGTGCCCCATTCCTCCCTCACGTCCTTCCACTTA
>JANRFK010004440.1:1883721-1898589 GCA_030068395.1 Apalone spinifera | reverse complement strand
AAAGTTAATTCAAAATAACTGCTGTTATTTCAAATTAACTCTGTAGTGTAGACATCCCTGAGAAGCTAAATGAATTCTGTGCACTGGATTTCACTGCAGAGAGTATGATGTAGATTCTCCCATCTCATGGAGACATGTTTTTAGGTGACAAATCTGAGAAACTATTCTAGATTCTAGATAGCAAAATAAAATAAAGTACCCCAGGCAGACTAATCATGCATGCAATTGCTTTCTGACACTTGCTTCGTATGTTCTTCCTATTGTTTACATTCTGAACAACAGGACTGGATCACACACACAGTAGCTCCAATTTTCAGAAGGGCCTAAATCTGATTTCCAGTCTCGCACTCACAAATAAATACAGACATGTTTCACAGTATTTAGCTTTCTAACTACTTGACTGGCAAGCGTGATCAGGGAGTGAAATAATTAAGTACTATAAAATTAGCCTGCAATTGTTTCCAGGCACAGAAATATGCTCCAAATCAGAAGCTACTTCTACAAACAAGATCCAGTGGATGTGTGGCAGTTCTCAGGGTATGTCTACATAGCAAAGTTATTTCGAAATAACTTTCCTAGTGTCTACACAGCCATTCCGTTATTTTGAGATAAATTTGAAATAGCGGAGGGCTTATTTCGAAATTGGTAAATCTCATTCCACGAGGAATAGTGCCAATTTCAAAATTGTTATTTCGAAATAAACACTGTGTAGACGCTTATTTCGAAATAGGGGGTCTCCAGCCCTTCCCAGGGTGCTCTGCTGGCCGCCGTGGCCACAAGGCAACTTCTGACCTGATGCCCTACCGGAACTGGTTCCAACCAGCCTTAAATGCAATTCAACATCCACTCAGTGTGGACATGCTATTTCGAAATAAAAAAATGCTATTTTGAAATGCATTTTGTGTGTAGACGTGTTATTTCGAAATAAGCTATTTCAAATTAACTATTTCAAAATAGTTTATTTCGAAATAACGCTGTAGTGTAGACATACCCTCAGAGATGAACTCAGTTCCCCTGATTCCAAGTCCCCAGCTACGTCTACGCTGCAGAGTTTTTGCTGTTTTTGCGCAAAAACTCACAGCACGTCCCCCCACACTACAAGCTCTGGCTTGAGTCTTGCACAAGAAAAAGTAGAGTAGATCGTCAGAAGACAGGGCTTTTTGCGTAAGAGTTATTCCTCTTTCTATGAGGAATAAGCCTTTTTGTGCAAGAGCTCTTGCACAAAAAGGTGTGTGTGGACGGACACCAGGGGTTTCTTGCGCACGAAACCCCAATTGGAAAAAGCACAGGTGCTCTGATGGCCATTCTGTGAACGGCCATCAGAGCTTTCTTGCACAAGAGCATCCATGGCAGTGTGAACGCTCTCTTGTGCAAAAGAACACTTCTTGTACAAAAGCACATGGCAGTGTGGATGCACTCTTGCACAATAACTTTTTGCGGAAGATCTCTTCCGCAAAAAGTTCTTGCGTGAGAAACCTGCAGTGTAGACATAGCCCCCGGCTCTAACCACTACCGCATGTTACCCAAGTACTCTCTCTGAGTGTATGATCCTCTCTGTTCCATTCATCTGAGTTGGACATGTCCTTTCCAAACACTAACCAATCTACTACAATAATCCTGCTAGGCTCATTAGCCCAGTGTAACGATGCTGAGCACCTGAACAACAGCCCAGTCATGCTTTACCGTGTCCCAGTAGATCATCTGTAGGTAAAAGCGCTTTTCCAGGAACTGGTTTTCTGTCTCGAGAGCCCGGCTCCAGCCCCAGCAAAAGCCACTCTTCTGGAGTCCGGCAGTCATACTCCTCATCATCAAATATCTACAGAGGCAGGACAAAGCAAGCCATGGCAATGGATCCCTGCTTGGGGCAGATAACAAGGTGGCACCGAAATTTACGAGAGGAAAAGAAACACTCACTCCCTGGATTTTATGTAATGGGGGAAACAGCAAAGGTGCAGAAACCACACAATGTGTGTCTATATCAGGAACTTATACCCAAGAGTGGCTTCTAGACTCCTCCTTCTCTTCGAAGTAAGAGAGAATGAGGAGGAGATGCTCTACTGGAGAAGTCCCAAGCAGCCAGTGCTGCTGGCGGTTGCATTCAGAAGGAAATCTGAATTTGTCTAAGTATGGGATTAAAAAAGCCCAAACAACTGGCTTTGGACCAGTCCTGCGAGATGCTGAACACCTTCAGCTCCCATTGATTCAAATGTAATTGTGGGCTTCATTAACTTACGGGGGGTGCTCAACACAGTGCAGGATTGAGTCCTAAGGCTCTCTCACCCCTATGGCGTCTGTCCTAAAGTATTCACCTGCTCATTTCTGTTTCTTACAAAATCAAAAGATGCCATCATGTGCCCTGTCATTTTCAGCGAGGCCAGAGAGCACCAGGAGAAAGGCAGATGACAGTTCTGAGGCTGCCGGCTTACCTGCAGTGGGAGGTAGATGGGAAAGAGAGGATCTCTCTTTTGCTCAATGGTTGGCATATTGTCAGGGTCTTGGTGCCTGGGCATTAGTTGATTGGAATCTATCCCCTCATTGGCTAAGAGCTGAGCAATATTGAGTTTGAGATATAGCCGTCGCTTCCTGGTTAGGAGTCAATGAGATCAAATGGTTATGCTTAATGAAGTCATGTGAATTGTCATTATTCAATTGTCTTTAGGTCTGCTCCAGGAAAGGATATCTGTTCCAGTAACTATGGGTCCAATATGGAAACTAGGAATGTTAATGATTGTTTGAAATGTTAACCAGTTAAATGCTAGGTTTCACCGGTTAACTTTGGAGCAGCATCCCCGTCTGCGGCACGCTGGGCCTGGCCTGCCTGGAGCAGCCCCTCATCTGCAGCATGCTCCAGCCGAGCCAGACTCACCACACTGCAAGCAGGAAGTTGCTGCAGCCCAGTAGGGCCTCCAGTTAACCAGCTACCCATAAGCATCACCCTATAAGTGTGATGCTTAACAAGTAGTCAGTTAACCGGTTAACTCTTTACATCCCTAATGGAACCAGTGTCACAGCAATTGGACACTACCCAGAAGGCAGAACAGATCGATAGAACTTCTAGAACGATTCTGAATACCACATTATGGGTGGGTTCCCTAAAGTGCTCCGGGTTGGCCGAACTCTGCACCCAGTGACTTCAGTAGGAGTTTTACCATTGACCCTGGCAACGGGGGAGTCAGGCCCAGGCCGAGCACTGAAAATTCCATCCTCAGGCCTTTATTCTAGGGATCACCCCTGCATTATCAGAGGCAGGCTGGCTGATCTCAGAGGCCTTTCCCACATCTGACGTCCATAAAGTCCATAAATGACTCTAAGCTTAGTCATTCTGTTAAACAGTCATCCTCCCTCTGCGTGGCCTAGGCCAACAGCGATGCACATGCGGCAAGGAGTAAGGCTGAATCCAGCAGTAAAACACCGTCCCTCTTGGGTCATAATCTATGTAGTACCTCTGCATCTTCAGAGCAGCTTCCATGCCCAGCAACTGTGTGGCTATCAGATGTCTACAGTGGCTAATACCTTGTCCCCGTCTTGAGCTTACCTCTCGATCTCAATCTTCCGAGGGCACTGTCCTGGCAGGCCCTGAAAGGGCAGCTGCACCTTCGGCTTAAATGCTTGCAGTGGGAAGTCTGTCTTGGTCAGGATCTCAGTGGTCGGTCCAATCACTTGCTTGTCCAGGTAAGACTCAATGTCCGTGGGACTCTCAAATGTTGTGACTGACATCAAACAAATCACAAGCAAAGTCCTACGTTCATAAACCAATGTATCTGCATTCCTGTGCACATACAGCCAGCCAGACAAACTACACCGCACGCAGGCGATCACAAGGGTCAGAGCGACCGTACTGCATGAGCGAGTGGAGGAGTCAAGCAGACCCTGACACAGGGTGTCCTCATGCGTGGAAGCCAACCTTGTTTTCTCCCTCGCTTTTTTTGTCTGTACGCTTATGCGTGTTATTGTATTACTATAATAGCAACACAACACTAGGGGCTCAGTGACAGCAATACTGTGCATTAAGAATTAATATAAAGCAAGTGGATTGTGAACAGGGCTGTGGATGTGGGCAAGACACTTAATCTGCCCAGTGCCTCCGCTCCCCATCTGTAGAACACAGAAGATACTTTCCTGCCAGGTTTTTGTGAGGGTAAGATTCATGCATAGCTGTGAGGCACTCAGATACTATGGCGATGAGAAGCATATAAATCTACAGAGAGAGCAACTCGGATAACCTGTAACTTCTGATGTGCTCATTCATGTTTTATTTAGTCAAACCTGAAAAGGAATCAGTCACTCAGTTCTCACTCAGGCAAAATTTCCATTCTTTTCAACAGGAGTTCGTCTCATTAAGGACTGATACAAACTGACTTAACAATCTCAGGACTTTGGCCTATTGTTTTAGTGGAAATTATGCTCTAGGCATAAAGACCTCCAAGGCTTTGAACTAAGGAAAAATCATCTTAGATAACCTATAAATAACGCACAAATGTTTAGATGACTAAGTATAGTAGCATCATTAGCTGCAAATAAGAGAACTATAACAAGCTAGGAATTTGAGGTTTTACCTGAAATAAATAATTGGCTGCTAGATGTAAAGAGCATGCTCCCCTTGGGGAAAGACTAATACCGAGCTAAAAATAAGATAAAGGGCTTTGAGGAAAGGTGGCCTCTTTTATCTCTTATTTAAAAAACTTTCATGATGGCCAAGAAGATTGGGATTTCGGGCCTTACACTGGACACTTGGACATGATCAAGATTGTGATGAAGGTGGGACTGCAACTTGCTCTGTGTACTTGGCTCTCGGTGCCCATACAGAGCCCTACAGACATCAGAGCAATTGTGCAGAGCAGTTTGCAGGACTGAGGCTTTTGAAACCAATTCCATGAGGCACTGAGCCTCTGCAGCTGTCACTGAAGGCAAAAACACTGATGTCCCTGATATTTCAGGATCAGAATCCCTGTCACGCAAAACCACCAATCTTTCCTTCGCTTGTTATGAAAAGACCACTTTGCAAGTGGAGCTCAATCCTAATGAGGCTGCTCTATAGATTTCATTTCCTTTGTATGCATCTCATGAATCAAATACGGTACAGCATCATGAACTGTCCATATCCACGCACAGGTTTCGGGTATGTTTGAAGATGTGCTTTTACTGAAGAGTCGATACAGCACAGAGGTTTGAACAGAAATCTGTAACCCCACACAAATGTATGTTTGGTTTCTTCCCAGAACCGCCCTGCTTTACCTCTATTGTCAGGCAATGCTATTATTCCCACTGTGCCATTCCACTTCATTGAAACCTATGAAGCTATTCATTGCAGCACTTTGTGCATTACCAGTTATTTATGCCAATACTTAGTGTGTCATTGGCATTTGTATTACAGCTGGAGTTTTTTCTCCATTATAGAAGTAGCATATCGCAAATAAAGATCCATCTCCTTGTGAGAATGAGTCGGTCTTGTCAAGAGTCACTTAAAGGTGAAGTCATTCTCCCTTACTCATGACAATAAACACCACAGCTAAAGCACCACAAGGTGATAGACAGCTGCCATCTCTCCCCAGCCTATGACCCAAATAACCAGACTGGGGAAGGGAAAGAGCTTTTCCTTTCTTAGTCAAGTCTCTCAGGTCATACTCTAGCCTTCAGGACATGGGCAGCATTTGCAAGTGGGAAGAGAGAGGCAGGGCCCTTTGTCCAAGGCACAAGGCTCCATCGCTTGCATATGGAACTGGACTCCAGATCAAACAAAAGGACGGTGCATTTCCTGCCTGGCCAAATCCTGCACTGCCTTTGCTAACTTCTTGTCCACGGACTGGCAAGCATAACACAGCTGTGAAGGATAGATCATTCCTAGCAACATTAATCTTCTTGTTCTTCCCAGGGTACAACAAAGGTCTAGCTACAAGAGCCGCCTCTTAGATTAGAAATGGACTCAATCGCTCCGTGGTCATCACAGGGGTGAGGGATGCCCCGACACGTGGCAAATAGCTTTTTGCTCACGAAGGGGATCATTCTAATGACTTGGTGGGTCACTTCACTCTACCATTCCCAAGAGATTCCATTACCTTGGGATCATCCTTGGCTTTGAGAAGTATTTCCAATGCTTTTCTACAATAGGGATTAGTCTGAAGCAGTGGTTCCCAACCTTTTTGAGCATACAGACCCCTTTTCAATGTCTTAAAATTTCACAGCCTCCCTCCCTGGGGGAGAAAAGAAAAGATTGCTCCCACTGCGGTGGGCCGGATCTTTACTTTTAAACTTTCCATGGACCTCCTGCAGTACCATCGCAGACCACCAGGGGTCTGAGGCCCACAGATTGGAGACCACTAACCTAAAGTCATCACCTGAAGTACAAATTTCCCAGTATGCCTAGCGCTAGCAACATTAATTCTTTAAGGCCCCATTTCCCAGCATGCCTATAGCCAGAGGCATTATTCTTTTCAGATCATTTACCTTTTGGCGTGTGCTGCTCAAGATCAGCTTGTCTCAGTAAATTCTTGTAGACGCTGGGGCCAGCACACACATCCTGCAAACCCAGCACATAAAAGTGTCACCAGGGAGAGTCGGAGATAAGAGAGAGGGGTCACAGACAGAGGGAGTGGGTTAAGGGGATCCACAGAGAGGGGAGGGAGAGAAGAAAAAAATCTTCCAGGAGGGCCTTGAGGACATGTTGAATCACAGAGACCCAGGGATAAAAGCTGTAAGACAGCACCCCCCCCCCCACACACACACACAGGCTAAGAGAATGCAGCCTGAAACCAACAAGCTACCTCCCAGGAGAGGGCCAAAGAGCAAGGAAGCCATGGAAGTTATGATTATTTACACCAGCTGAAGATCGGGCCTGAAACATTTACTAGCCCACTAGAGATCTGTGCCCGTCCCACAGTAAAATGGTAATTACATGTAACACTGTGACTGCACTGAAGCCAGGAGTCCCTGGAATTCAAGGAAATTGTGAATTGTGAGAGACAAAGTTTTATTTCACCCCACAGAGCCAAATCCTATGCAGCAGAGGGCTCTGACTGAGGGGAACAGCTGCAGAAGGCAGGGCTGGAGGAAGGGGGGGGGCTTCCTACTCCGCCCTACATTTCGCACAGGAGCTGGGAGTCCCAGGTAGATCTCTTAACTGCACAGAATTAATGTGGAATATGAATTCTGCAGAGGAGAGATGCTTCTTGCAGCTTGTACCCTGGGGACAGGAAGTCAGTGCCTTGTTTACAGAGGCAGGGTGATTAAGATAAGAAAGGGCTGGTGATTAAGTTAAAGATCTGGAAGTACCTGAATCTGTAAAAAACCAATGAGTAGTCCTGTAGCTGCATAGCACCATAGATAGATATAGATATAGATATAGATACAGTATCATGAGCTTTCGTGAGCAAAACCCAGTCTCTCAAATCTGGCCACTCTCTTCACGGTATGTCTGCCCCCTTGTGGTCACACTGCAGGATAGTTGTCCCTTGCACTCGCTGCCCCCCAGTGGTCACTCTGCAGTATCTCTGTTCCGTCTATCAGTCCCCTCCCTTTCCATGTTACGGAAAACAATCCCATTCCAGGCACATCCCGTTTTTCTGGCACAACAAAACCCTGACCTTGCTTTAAGTTATGATAAGAAGAAACTGCATACCAAATTTGGTGGTCCTAGTTCTTACTGTTTAGGAGTTCTTGAACAAACAGACTCCCAGATGGACTCTCAGACAGACAGATGCACAATTTCTCTAAAACATATATATCTATACATATAGATATATTAGAGATTATTATCGGACAGGAGTTCTCTAGTTAAAGTCTCCCCCCCCCACACCAAAACCTCCAGGGAAATGGGGTCCCTGGAGCCACCTGCCTTGCTCAGTGAAGACTGGGTGAAGAAATGGACCAGAGGAGGAGTAGAGAGGGAATAATTATGGGCAAGAGAAAAGAGGACAAGGAAGCCAAGGAGTTGTGTGTGTGATAGGTAGTGGCATTCTAAGCTGCAGTCCTATTTTCTGCATGAGCACGCCTTGCAGATTATCTGCTTTCCACATGGATCCTCACAGATCTGTGACTCTCTAGCAGCAAAGATGAAGAAAGAGGAGGCTCTTTGCACTTACCCCCAAAAGATCTGTGGCTCCTGGATAGAGGACATCAGAGTAAAATCCCTTTTGTTTCACCACTGGGTATTTCCTGTTGATCCCCCTGGAGATGCTCTCTGTTGGGGTTGAGCTGGCTCCTGAGCTGGGGTCCAAGACCTGAGCCTGGCTGCTGTGTTGAGGAGAATAGGGGCTCCTCCCCAGCGAGTTTGTCAATTCTCTTTTTGTCTTATCCATCCTCTTCACCAGTCAGGGGAAAGATGCTAGGAAGCAATCATGGGTCTTATGGAAAGAAAACCAATTGATACTGTTAACACTGCATCTCTGCTGCTTGTAAAACACTTCGCAGCGGTTTCCCCATTGCTGGCCTACTAAGCAGATGAGTAGGTAACGAGGTGCACTTGCCCCCCTGCCATGACGCCACACTTTACTTTTATAGCCTGGTGGCCATCTGTCTCACACAGATGATTGGATGGCTCACTAACCCCTGGCAAATGGGGAGCTTCATGCTTCCACACAGGTTTCAGAGGAGAAAACTCATCAGTGGAGGCATAAAAAGCTGCATTCCTGAAACAGCAGGGACTTCCCAGCAGCTAAGAGACAGAACTGGAGCAGGCCTGCACTGAAACTAGCACATAAGCCCTCTGAGCTACAGGCCCTGTCAGGTACGCAGGACCTTTACCAAACCCCTTCAGCGTAACAGTCCCCTCCAAACTTAACTTGATTCTAGTAAGCTTAACCCCACACTCCCCACCCAGCCAGTCCCAGTTGCCAGTTCTGACTCCCAGGCTCAGATAAATAAAGCACATTGTCTAAGCGAGGCCTGTTGAATATTAAAATATAGCCAGGATCTCTCTATTACTGCGGGGTATTTATTTATTTATTTATTTTTGCTGGCAATCTCATCTCCATTTCTCTCCCTCCATCGGGGACAGATAAGTACAGGCAAATATTACCAGTGTGCACTTTTACTTTGGATACCAAAAAAATCGTTACATAACTGCAGATGCTAACGACGCACAGCCCTCAGACTCCTGGCAAGCTGCTAATGTGAAACCAAGGACTGCAACATTCAACCCCTACTAAGGGCTTGTCTGAAGACAAAAACATTACTGCTGTAACTCAACTCGACTAGTTAAAGCAGTCCAGCCACCCCTATGCAGTTCTACAGGCTTAAAGATGTCTGCCCTGGAATTACTATAAATGTATGGGAATTCTATACCATAAGGCCTCTGAAGCTTTTTCTGGAATGGTGTTGCTTTTGTATTTTTTCTGGAATGGTGCTGCTCACAGCTAGGCCTAAAGGCTAGCCATAAGTGAAGAATAGCCCTTAATCTTCCTATGGGTTTCTTT
Source organism: Apalone spinifera (assembly GCA_030068395.1). Classification (NCBI taxonomy): domain Eukaryota; kingdom Metazoa; phylum Chordata; order Testudines; family Trionychidae; genus Apalone; species Apalone spinifera. The sequence goes on along the minus strand of JANRFK010004440.1, from coordinate 1,889,179 downwards.
AGTTTGCAAAAGAGAAGACTGAGAGGGGACATGACTGAAGCTTTCAAGTACATAAACATTTATTACAAGGAGGAGGGAGAAAAATTATTCTCCTTAACCTCTGGAGCTAGGACAAGAAGCAATGGGCTTAAACTGCAGGAAGGGAAGTTTAGGTTGGACATTAGGAAACCTTTCTGTCAGGGTGGCTAAGCACTGGAATAAATTGCTTTGAGAGGTTGTGGAATCTCCATCCCTGGAGGTTTTTCAGAGCAGGTTAGACAGACACCTGTCAAGGATGGTCTAGATCAGGGGTGGGCAAACTTTTTGGCCCAAGGGGTATATTTAGATAGGGAAATTGCATGGTGGTGCAGGAGGTTGGGGAGTGGGAGGTGGTGAGGGGTGCCAGGGTTGGGGTGTAGAGGGAGTAGGAGGGGGGCTCAGGGCAGGAGGTTGGGGTGTAGGAGGGGTTGCGGGACGCAGGCTCCAGCTGGACACTGCTTACTTTGTGCATCTCCTGGTTGGCGGCACAGTAGGGCCAAAGCAGGCTCCCCCTTGCCCTGGCCCTGTGCTGCTTCCAGAAGTCTCTGACACATATGGCAGCAGTTCCTGGGGGAGGGAGACAGTTCCATGCCCTACCCTTGCATGCAGACGCTGCTTCCGCAACTTCCATTGGCTGCCGTTCCCTTTTCCTGACCAATGGGAGCCTGCATGTGAGGGCAGCGCGTGGAGTTGCCCTCCCCCCACACACACACCCAGAGTCTGCAGGGAGATGCCACTGACTTCTGGGAGTGGCATGGGCCCAGGGAAGGCAAGGAGCCTGCCTTAGCCCCACTGCACCGGTAATCCTAAAGGCCATATTAAAAACTCTGAGGGGCCTGGAGGCTGTAGTTCACCCACCCCGAGCTAGATTCAGTCCTGCCATGAGTACAGGAGACTGAACTAGATGACCTCACCAGATCCTTTCCATTCCTATGAGTCTATGATTTACAGAGGAGCCTGTTCTGTGTCCCATGAAAGTCCTGTTGTTCTGTCTGGTTTAATCTTGGGGGAAAAAAATCTTCCCAACAATCTGCTGTCTGAGTTTTCCAACTTGCTATGGTGGATTTTCATTAAAAAGGTCTTGTCAAGGCTTATAGTTGAAAACTAGCGCTGTCACTGTGTTGGGGTCTGCTGTCAGTCAGAGGTGACAAAACACATATGCATTTGCCTACTGAGACCCTCTGCTCTGTTCCTGAATGCAGGCAGTGAAGTGAAATTTACAAACATCCTATCTCCTCTGTTCAGAGAGCATGAATTTTGTAAATTTCAGAAAGCTGCCTGCCTAGAAGAATGAATCAGGTACACACAGCAGGGAAAGCATTACATACACATCTGAGATGGCAGGGAATAACTGCACGCCATTATTGGAGCATTCAAATCAGTGGACAATTTTGAATTTTTTTTAAAATAAGCAGATGACAAATTAAGATCACCATTCTGTGAGTAAATGAGTGAAATGGGGAGACTTTGGAGGGAGGATCCAACTTTCTCCTCCTAGCCCCTCTTGTGTTTCCCAACTGAGAGCTCAGACCTTAAAGAATGAATTTTCCATGGCAGCTGTTGTTTTTTATTAGTTATTTTATGCTCTGGACAGATCTATTTTAGCAGCACAGCAGGATTGATTGGTATCAGCTGAGATCCAAGGACTCCTGATGAATCACTGCTGGACTCTTTTATGCCTGCTGCACCAATACAGTGGAACAAGGGTAATGCAAAATGACCCTGCTGAGGCTTTCTTACTAGGACAGCTCAGTGGGCTGTGGGAAGGCAAAGTGGGACAGCAAGTTACCACACTACCCTTTCACCTCCGAAGGCCACAGTCTCATCCTAGACTATATTTGTGAACATCAGAACCGCCCCCTGGTCCCTCTCCACACATGCATGATTAGCAATTTCTGCCCAGGACTGAAATAGCATAAGCTACTGCAGGTCAGGGCTGAGTTCCATTGACAGCTGTGTGGAGGAAGTATCTACCACACTTTCTCCACTGCTTTACACCTTGCGTTATCATCTACACCTCCAGCATGTCCTTTATGATCACTAAATTTATTCACCAATTAAAATAAACCCTTATTCAGCATCCTGCTGAAAAACATCCATCTGTCAGGCCCACACAGATACACAAGAGAGGACAACGTATATGCCTGACTAGTGTAACACTGACACACTGTCCAACATCTATAAGAACAAAATCAGACCTTGAAACATTTCCCAGCCAACTAGCAGACAAAGTACCAAAATGGCTAGTCAGAGTGTTTAATAAAGAGTGGGTGCACCAGCAAATCCAGAGGAAATTCCAGTCCTCGGCAAGGAATTTCTACTGGAGTGCTATTCCTGAATCCTGCTCGGGGGCTCCATATTTCATATCAGCCTCTAGCTGATTGATCTAGCAGACGACTAATAAATCAGATGTTCACGGTTTCTTATCTGTTTGTCAGGGCTGGGAATGGGTGACAGGGGAGGATAACCTGATTGCCCGTCTGTTCATTCTCTATAGCAGGGCTGGGCAAGATGTGGCCCACCTAACAATTTGATCCGGCCCGCAGATTGTATCTGGCCGATTTCCAGGAGGTGGCTCAGGCAGCAGGATCCTATTTAAATGGCCCACTGCTTAGTTGTGGCACTACCCCAGCAGTGGCCAGAGCCGTGAGCCCTTTTAAACATCTGCAGCAACCCCGGGCGGTTCCAGGCAACGCAGTAGCAGCAGGGTCGGGAGCTGCGAGTCCTTTGCTGTGTTTTTAATTCAAAGTCTCTGGCACCAGACAACTCTGGGGGGAGGCTAGTTCCCAGCCCCACCCATTCTGTCTAGGCCCCCTGCCCCTTCCGGGGGTGGAACCAGCCTATGACCATGTACCAAAATTCATGAAGTGGCCCCACAGTGAAAATTATTGAGCACTCCTGCTCTATGGGGTACCTGGCATTGGTCACTGTCAGAAGACAGGATGCTGAGCTACATAAAACTGGTCTGACCCAGTATGGCCATTCTTATGCTCACTCCCAGACACTGAAAAGTGGGAGCAGCAGTCTGTCTCTTCTGCCCCATTCTCAGCCTCTGGGCTGGTTTGAACAGAAGAGGTTCTCTACCTCTCTTAGCCTCATAACTGAGGTAAATGAAGCACAGGGCATCTCAAGGTATACACTACCCTTCCCCGACCTCTGCTTTTTGGAGCCTCTTCCTCAAGAGTTGTCTCTGCTGCTGCTCACGGCTGTTCCTTGCAGTTGTAATGTAAAACTAATATTATTCTGGACAACTTCCTTGTCTCCAAAAGAGGTCTGAATGTGAGCTGCCCCTAGTCTTGTTAATGTCATTCTCCTGCAGCTGCAGCAATAAAACCATTTCTATGCAAACTCAGCAGGTTACACTCACTTCATGGTTATAAGATTTCCTTTGGAACCACAAGGGCTGGAAAACTTTAAGGAAGAGATTTTCAAAGGCACACAATTCTCACTGGAAGTCAAAATCTCCTCCTGAAAGCATGTTATACGGAAATTGATTATTTAGTCTCCACACTCATGTACGCGCGCGCACACACACACACACACACACACTTTTCGCAGACATTTGCCAAGGAAAGTTTCCCCACACAACACTGGCGAATGGATAACTGGCTGTGTCAAGTCTTAAACCATTTAACTACAATAAGTATTTTATCATCACCTTTCTAGCAGTTCAATACTCATCATCCAGCCAAACAAAGCCACATTATCCTTGAACACCTGGAAAATTTGCTTCCGGGATTTATATAGATAAATAAATCCAGGAAAAACACACACACACACACACACATCACTGTGTTAAGCGGAAGTTCTTAAATGGGATTGTGCAAAAGGAGATCATATTATAATGGAGCTGCTGACACAACATTAGCTACAGTATGCATAGTAGGATAGCAAAACTGTAATTACAATTTCTCAGTAAATCCAGTTTTTATATAACCAAGAAGTCAACCTCCCACACATTTTTCTCAGACTAGGATGAGCTTTTGATCCCTTGCCTCCTCTTCGATTCTTTGATCCATGGTTTCAATCAAGCCAACCAAGAGAACAATTATTTTTTTTAAATGAAGTTCAAAAATGTTTCTGTGATTCTAACAGACAAAGAAAATTACTTTAAAAAATATCAATCCCAACAACAAAATGTTAAAAGGGCAAAATCAGTATGAAAGACAGATAGGTAGAAAAATAGTATTCATCTCTATGTATGCAATCAGTCACCACAATTTCTGATAGGGATGTAAAATACCGTATAGTTAGTTAATTGGTTAAATGTTATGTCTAACCAATTAATTGATTAAACAGTAGTAGGCTGGAGTGTCCCTCCTCCATGAGCAGGGGCCACTCCAGCCTGGCTGCTTCAGGCTCAACGCAGGCCTGCCGGCCCGTGTGGGGCCAGAAGTGGCACCCCAGCTTGTTAACCAGTTACTCATTAACGTCCCTAATTTCTGACAGTTAATACATGGGAATTCTTTCTTGCCACACTTATGAGTCATATAACATGAGTTCAACACAGTGATAAGCATCCTACATATATCTTTAAACATCAATCTATTTGAATTGTGTCTGTTTCAAAAAGTGAATTAAAAATAGTTTAAAGTACTACACCATCCCGTCCCCCTGACAGTGTTGATGGTTCTACAATTACATTTTCCTGGGTTTTTTTTAAATATATTTTCCCTCTCTAACACTAAAGGAAAGACCTACACAAACAACAAAGAACACTGATTACACAGGGGAAACAGTGAAATTGACCATAAACAATCTGATGTCAAATCCACAAAGAAATCCAACAAAGAACAGAGAAGAGTTGATGAGCTAGCACTTTCTTTATTTACACCAGCCTTGGTTATAACAAAAGTCATTACAGTGTTCAGCCAGTGCTGCTAATAATATTTTAATTCATGAAGCGCCATCTCTTCACTTCATCTGTTAGGTGTTTATGAATACTACACAACCAATTGGAATACAATGCTAAGTATCAAGGACCTGATCCAGTGCCGTTGACTTCAACAAACATTCGACTGGGCCCTAACACATCATTTGACTTGCAACCTCACAAATGCCAAAAGGGGTCAAGTTGCCAACATTAAACGAGGGGGCAGAGGTTGGTAACCAGGCTCTCCTTTGAACACGCAATGTTTCTGGTTGCTGTTGGAATGTGGAGAGGGATGGACAGCTGGGCAGTGGGCAGCTAGGAGTCCTATGTCTAGAACTAGCCAGAAAGGATGAAGTGGTGGCATCCTGGGTGGCATGGCTCTGAGCCCTACCACCAGTGTCATCCTGGGTGGCGTGGCTCCGAGCTCTACCACTAGTGGCATCCTGGGTGGCGCGGCGCCGGGCCCTACCACTAGTGGCATCCTGGGTGGCGCGGCGCCGAGCTCTACCACTAGTGGCATCCTGGGTGGCGTGGCGCCGAGCTCTACCACTAGTGGCATCCTGGGTG